>JAVQJD010058948.1:0-21540 GCA_036023655.1 Nannoperca australis
TATGGAGTGGGAACAGAGATGACTTTGACTTTGATGCTGATGTCATGATCAATCTATCAAGGAAAACAATTTAGTCTGACGCTTTCAACACAACACTGACATAAAAATATACAAAAAAAATTTAATCCTTTCTTTATTTTAAAAGGGATCTTAATTAAGAGGTGTTAGGAGGAGCACCAGGGATGCTATCTGATTGTTCAGTACTGGTGTCACAAACTACAGATTGATTATTTGTAAGAAAGATAGACAGATGCACAAACACCCATCATTCACAGCATTATGCACAACACTGTTACTCAAGAAGAGTGTATTTACAGTATACTGATGTCAGATCCTATACCTTCTCCAAATCATGGTTCTAAAGTTAAAGGAAAAGTTTGACATTTTGGGAATTAGATGTTTTACATTTATTGTTTGGAGGTAAACGAAGATTGTGGTATTCAGGTACATACACACACACACACACACACACACATATACACACTTGTAATGGGAGACTGGACATCCGTCCTTGCTGTATACTGATGGATAACAAGCCTTCATTCAAGATTTATACAGTAGAAAATACTGTAAAAGAGCTGTGCATTCCAGGGCGTCTGCCTCACAGAGAGACAGTTACTCACCACAGACACCCTGACTGAATGTAATGCAAGTGAGTGGGAAAGAAGAAAGAGGAGAAGATGGTTCAAGGGGAAGGACAATTTTACCAGTTAAGTATAAATTACAACATCAAAGCAGCCTAAAGGCAGACCAGGAGAAACATAGAGATCAAGTTAGTGAGTGGAACTCTGTCGAATGCTGGTGAGGTGACTATTAGTTGCACTCTTGAGAGGAAGTGTTACAGCTAATCTAAGCAGAAAAAAATCATTTAAATTATATTGTACTGAAAATTAGACAACAAAATAATCAAAAGGGACACAAAATCAATCAAAGCATCAGTTGCATCTGAAAAGACACCATATGTTTCGACAGCTTTGCCTAATGTATTCCTGGTCCACTAGCCACAACCTCCAGTGTGAAACGTGCTGTGAAAGCCAGCGGCAGACTGACACCACTTGGCACATGCAGCAGGAGGACGGCTCCTTTCAGGCCATGCCAACGCCGGCTGTCCCCTTCACGGCCCTGCAGACACCACCTCTCCTCCAGAGATATAATGGTGGGGGCTTGGTCAGTCCCACCCCACTCTACATATCATCATATAGTCTGAATTGGATGTCAGGAAGACCTGAAGATTAGTTGATAATTAGTAGTTTTGATAACTGATTAATCAAGTCAGTCATCATCGAGTAATTTTTTAAGCAAAAATGCCAAACATCTTCTGGCATCAGCTTTTTAAATGTGTGTATTTGCATATTTTTATATTTGTTTCATATACTTAAGTTAAATATTATTGGGTTTTCAACTGGGCACTTTGTGGACATAGTGATTAAATCAATAAAATAATTGGTAGATTCATTGATAATAAAAAGTATTCTTAGTTGCAGCCCTATTGTTAAATGTAATGATTAATGTAAAGGCTACAGCAGAATAAGGTTAAATACACAGAGAGAGAGAGAGAAAGATTGAATGCACATCTTGTTCCAAAAGTTAGCACAGGTTATGCACAAGTAAAAAGAATTTATAAACCTAAAAACCACACCACAAAGAAACAAATTTCAATTTCACAAGTTTCAGCAGTCTATACATTTCTATACTATATTTGAATGACAAAAAACTTCTCTTAAGCAAGAACTGTTTCACGTGTTTTGTTTGCAAAAGGTAATATTACAATGTTAATCCTAAATATGACAGTAACATTACTGCTGCTTCTCTGTTTGTGTGAAACCTTTTGCTTGTCTGTTTGTCCTGAAAGAACACTTTTTTCTCTGTTGCATTTCCTGCAGTTACGCCCTTTGTTTTTTCCTGACAAATATTTTTTCTAGTCCAGAAACAAGTCCCTGGGTGCCCTCATCCCTTAAATATCTCTCCTCCCCATACCTTATTTATAAAGTGAAGAGAAGCCTTGAAGCAACCTGATGTGCATGACAAATACCGCTTCACACACACACACACACACACACATATATAACACGTCTGACGTGCATTTAGAAAATCTGCAAATTACATCTTACATTCAAGGCAATTCAACAGCAGTAATACAATTGTTTTTCCAACATCAATACACGGGATATTACAATGTGGAATAAGCGTGCACATTCAGATATTGAGCAATCAAATCAATAGTGTTCCACTGTTAATTACATAAAAAACATAAATACATCAATAACTAATTTTGTTATTTCTTTCAAATATAATTTGCTTGGAATAATTAGTTTGGATAAGTGAATTTTGTAAAATAATAACATTATTTATCCATATTCTGATGCATTTTCACTGAAAGTTGATCAATGAAATACATAGCATGCGTCGTCTTACCTGAGTAAACATCAGTCAATCCTCAGCGCCGAGACAGTAAGACGACAACAGTATGGCGCAGTGCAGACTAACTTGCTCTCAACACAGACGAGCTTCACTTAACAGTATGATGCAGCTTACAGTAATACAATTTAGACCCATGTGCTGCTTTAAAGTAAGTGGGGGCAAATCGATACTGGACAACAACAAGCCAGTGAGACGGCCGAATGGAAACTACATATCTTCACATCCCTTACAGCTGCACACAGTCTCACATACATTTCTACCAAATATGAACAAAAAGATATTAGTGACTCATACTTCTAGCCTTCTCTGGTGACCTCACTGCTTTGTTTCCCCCCCCCGGGGGCTAATGTCTCTGTGACAGCTTAAATGTGACTTTTTTTCTTTTCTTTTTTAAAACATGCCAGCCGTTCATGCATGCCATCATCAAAGCATGCAGCCAGCGGTACAGGGAGCTAAAACTGCCCCAGTCTTCCAAACCTATAATCAGCCCGAGGGCCAGACTAAAGATACTCGTACAGACCAACAACATGTCGGAGTGGAATCACTTTGCTCTGGCAAAGTCTCCAACTGCAGTGCCAAAGGGTCTGATGCTGCACTCATAGGGCATCAGAAGAGCCTATTTTCTAAATGCTATAAAACCATTTTGGAAGAAAACAAAACAAAATAAGATGACCAAATTTGGAAATCATCATCATCATTCAGAGAACCGTTTCAAGGCCTTTGGTGCCTTCTGTAATTATTGATGTTTTTGTGCCAAATGTCATCTTGTGAGGTGTCACCTTATAAAATGGTGAATATTTCCTTTCACATGCAGTTATTTTAACAGAGCTGAATTTGGCCCATGCTGTTTCAGTCTCTTTGTGCTCCAGTTTCTCTCCATTCCAACACAGCACCCAGCAGATAATAGAGTTGAACGAGTGCATCATTATCTACATAATTCAATTTTCTCAAGACTGTCGTACTATCTAGTTTTACAAGAGGCCTGATCTAATTTATATATATAGCACCAAGTCCCAGATTCCTGATTTCTGCTGCTTCCTCTCGTGTCCCAGCTTTGTCGGACAAGAAATCTGCTGGGGCACACATGGACTGAGGTTAACTCAGCATCAGAAGATGCACACAAAAAGCACACAAAGACACATTCACATGAACAGATGAACAATGAAGTGGACAGAACTAAAGCGTGGCTCTTCTCACATTTGGTTGAGGGCACGCTGTTCGGTGACACCAGTCCAAACTCTGTTTCCATTGTTTGTGGCAGCTAAAATCTAGTTTTTCCTCCCGCACCACAGTTTTTCAGCTATTTGGGATGCAACAAAAAATTCGGAAACTGAAAGCTAAAGTATTTTTCTGTTCTATCTGTCTGTTCAAACAGATTGTATGAAATGTATTACTTCGGTCAATCCAGTTGTCCCCAATCACAATGTCTCTTTAACATTGACAGAGTCAAACTTTCTCTCCTCGTCCATTGCACATTATAATAAAATGACAGCACACTGCAGCAGCACTCCCCTGCAGTGTGTGTGTGTGTGTGTGTGTGTGTGTGTGTGTGTGTGTGTTTGTTTACTTATAAAGGAACATGCAACCGACAAATATGTCACTTGATACATTTTTTCATCGTGTTTGCTGAATATCAGTTAGAAATTGCCATATAATTACCACATATTGTCTTTTCCATTCCATTACTCTTTGCGGCACGCGAGATTAGTGTGGGCATTTAGGCGGTGAGTTAATCTGTTGGGCCATCACAAAATGTATCCCTTATAAGTCACTTTAAGGGATTAACTATTAGTTTGATGCTTCAGCTTCAGGCAGCTGTGTCCTGCTAGCACTGTTTGAAAACACCAAATGTTAGAACAAATTCAGTCAGACCGAAATGATCTTGAAAAGGTTAAAGTCTTTTTTGGTTCTGGTTATGGAACATTGTTGAACTGCTCTTAGCATGCCTCGATATGTGCAGGTCTGTACTTATGGCCACACCCCAATTAGTGATGTCACGGCAGGTCATTTGCCTCTAATGAGAAACATGTGTGTGCCCGAGTTAGTTTGGTCTGATTGGCCCCTTTTCAACACATTTTGACTTGTCATAGAAGCAAAAGCACAGATGTTACTAATACCCATGTTTTATAGGGAGGTGTCCCACCTCGCTTAAAATAATGACCACCTCCACTTACATAAAAACAAATTAATACACTTTTGGGAAATAAAACATTAACATTCAGAGGAGGGAACGTGAATGCTAAGATGCGTCAGCAACTGAGTGGCACCTCTGATAAACAATTTCCTTGAGAAAACCCTGACTTGTGATTTGAATGTGGTGTTTGACAGAGTTTAATTTAATATATATGATTGGCAAATCAGTCCTTCAGTCATGATGGAAGAACTGAGTTAGCTGAATGAGAAATAACAAGATTGTTAACACTATAGTGGCCTTCTACTGGATGATGATAATGCTGTGATGTACAAAACAGAAGGCCTTGATGGGATGCAACATGCTTCATTAGTTTGAACCAATAAAGAACAGTTGTACCTTGTTTGTCACTCAGTGTGAATTTACCATTTAAAAAGCTGTTTTCATTCCTCTGGATCTTCTGGTTTTCATTCCAACATGCTTTTAGGGGCAATTTTACACCTAATCACCAAAGATAAAATAAAAGTGCAATGAACCACCTGTGGCTTGGTGACCAGGTCTGAAAGCCACTGCCAAGCGTTCTCCCTCTTTCCAGTGCTATCACTACATATTCTTTAGCACCAACATTAAAAACAAGTAACAGTTTTGAGAAATTGTGTAATTTCGCTTCAAGCTAATACACTGACAGTGTTTCAATCACGTAGTGACCTGCTTTTCTTTTTAAAGACACACAAGACTAGAAGAGCTGGATTGATTATTTAAAAAAAAGACTCATATCAGAGGCATAACATGTAGCATATTAATGTCTATTTGTAGTCCAATTAAAATGTCTTTACACTAGCAGTTTCTGCAGCTTGAAAAGGGGTCGATGAGGCCTTTTCACGGGTTTCCCAGGTTACATTGCTGCTCTGACATAAATTATTTCTTTAACCTGAAAAAAAGAATACATGGTTCGAAAAAAGGATCATAAGCAGTCAAGGATGTATTGTAAAATCCCTTATGCACACTGAAACAACCTGCCACTGCAGTTATGCTGCTGTTATGCAACCGACACAGTTCTCTGAAGTGAACTGTGGCTCATGAAAGAATAGGAGGGCAGATAACAATGCATACTGCGGCACTGTGATGAGTCAAAGAGTGGGCAGTTGTCTGTGGTGGACCATTAGTCTTGAAAACTCGGTCATTAGAACAGGTAGGAGAAGAGAAGTGCATTGGAAAAAAACACTTAAAAACTATCCAAACTATGCAGCAACAACACCTAAAATAGTCCAAGTGATTCAGTTCATGCATAAGCAAATAAACACGCATTTACACTTTCATCCTTGAGGCTCACAAGAAAAGACTGCAGTAAGTCCGAATGTGTGCAGCTTTCTGTTTTTCTGTGTCTAGATCATATTGAAAAGATATGAATGGTGACCTATGAGGTAAATTAAACTCGAACAATGTGTGAATAAGGAGTTAATTCAAGAAGTAAAGTTATAAATTATTAAGTGAAACTTAAATTTGTTTATTGCAAACTTACAGGTATTGTCAGCAAAGGTTTTACAATAACAGCTTTGATAGAGTTTTCAAGGCAAGACGGATCTTACTGCAAGAAGTATCCAAAAAACTAAACAATAAACTGATGCATCACCATCCTTTCACAGAGATCATTGTTTGTATGAACACCATGTTTTTGAGTTGTTTATTTTAAAGCCGTCTCATAAAAACAGAATTTGTGGAATTTATTTAAAAGTGAAACATTTTTAAGTTTAAGGTTGGCAGGGTTTTATCCAACATAGTAGTACACATTGTAATGTGTAGTACACATTGTATCTATCAAGTATCAAGTATTACCTACTACACTACACCTGTCGTTCAGCAAGGAAAAGGACCCAAATGTAGACAACCGGGCAGACAGGAACAGTTTAGTGATTTATAAAAAAAAAAAAAAAAAAGGTGCAGGCAGGCTCAGACTCAAGAGGCTGGAAAGGAAAGGCACGAAGACATATTGGCATTCTGGCCAGAAGCAGGGCTGGTATAAATACTGTGAAGGGGGGTTTGGGGGAATAAGGAACAGGTGAGCAGGTGGACATATGAGTCATGTGACTGGTGGGAGAATCCGAGGGCATCTGCTGGATGGATGGAGAATGGCAGGTCTGGAGAGTTCCTAAGAAATGCTGGGGGAAGTGACAAGTGGCTGGAGACAGGGACCGAGGGGCGGACTGAGTAAAATACAAAACACAAGAGGCAGCCGTCGTGATAACGCATGCATGTACAAAGTCAAAACGTGCACACACATGTTCTACAATGTCAGAGCCAGAATAACAGAAGTCTTTCAGTCAGTTGCCTCAGTCAAAGTCACAGTTTATGTGACCTAGTGAGCATCTGTTCCTGTCATTTCTGAAAGCCGTCACCACTGTCAGCTTGTCTCAAGAGCCAGCAGAGTAAACAACACAGGGCATGTCTTTTTTTCATTAGGACTTGGCATAAAAGAAAATAGTACTGTACGCCAGGGTGCTACAGCATAACGATACGCTGAATAGACATGCATTGGAGGTTTCCATTACACACTTCCGCCAGAAGGGGAGGAACTAATTAGTGAAAACAGCTTAAATGGTTGGAATGAAAACCTGCATACATATGGCTCTCAGTGGAACCACTGAGCTCAGTCTTTAACACTGCAGTTCCAAAGATGACCAACTGAAATGTTGACCCACTCCATCTGTCGTTATTATCCACATGAGACCAAATGCAGACTTCCTTTCAGAAAGCACGGGTGACTGCTGGCCTTCATTTTAACTTCCTGATTGAAAGAGAATGTGGTTAATAAGCAGAGTCACCACTCTCCTGTATATCAATAACTAACCTTGGAAGTGTAATTAAGCACATATTTGTAAATTATACAGCAGTTTATGTATGTATTGGATAGTGTGTAATAGGTGGACTATGCTAAATTATGTTTATTTTTGCTATAATTCTGATCTTCCGTGCTAGAAAACAGGTACATATATTTTAGTTATTTATGAGAAGGCCGTTTTTAGTGCATAAATTGTAATAAAACATCAAGTCGGTAATGTAGCAGGCCGAGATAAGAATCACCAGCTGTGATCTTAATCTACAAATAAACTCAACATTTCCCCTGCCTCCTGCACTCGTGGGTACATTGGGTTTTCACAAAAAGGAGGATTTAAGGATTTAATTCAGTAGAACACAGGTCAAAACTAAGATACATTTCAGACTAACAAAAACAAAAACAAAAATCACTTGTAAACAAACTAGACTTTTATAATTGGCAGATAAACGTTTTACATAAAACACAACAGAAATAGCTGTTCTACTTTCACATAATTCTGTCATGTTTGAGCTTTCATTTACTAGATCAACCAAGAGGTACTAACCACATCTGGGTTTCAGAGTCTGTGCTCATTTCCTGAAAATTGGTGAGACCGTTCAACTTAAAAACACAGTCAGCTGTTCAGCCACATACCAACAGCAGAGAACCTCCACAATGGCCGCCAGATGTTGAATGTAAGTTATCACAATCAGCAAGGTTAAATTCCTAAATCTCTTAGATAACCTATTGTCAGTCAAAAGTCTTTTAGCATTCATATTTTCTAAAATAATTCAAATACAGTCACTGTCTAGTCCATTTATACAGTGTTATCCCCAAGAGACCCTCCACCAATGTCTGGTCCAACTCAGCTTCTGATCACTCCGGGCGCAAACTGCACTGAAATGTCAGTTCTCCAGTGGTGGCAACACTCAACAGCTGACAAGATGTTCACAGTGACATAAATTGTAACCTGAAGACTTTAATTCAGCCGTAGGTTTCTGAAGTTCAAGTCAAATTATATATATTATATATTCATCAAAGTTCATATATTATATGTTCATTAAGGAATTCAGTCAATAGTTAGCTTCGTTTTCCAATCACAACAAGCCATCAAATAAGCTATATAATGTTCCTATTTCAATGAGAAGAAGAAAAAGGACACCTAACACCGTACTTGATTTGTATTTAAAGTGGTGTATTTGTTTTTCCAACAGAAAACTAGACCAGAAACAAACCAGAGTGTAAATATCACTCTTGACATTTTCACCCAAAACCATTCATGCTTGACATCCTTGCCTCTGGTAGCCATCACAGACTCTTCATCAAAACAAAGATAAAGCCAGACATGCACCTCTGCACAATGTAGGAGGAGTCATCTTCACCTCATGTCGCATCTGATCTTTGACAAAACTCTGTTCTGAACACTCAATATTGTGTAACAGCTCTTTATGGAATGCATAAAATATGTATCAGGTTTTTCCGACGTCATGTCATTTTGGGTTAGCCAAGGTGGAACATGACTTCCACTGGAGCGTGTCTGAGGACTAGACTTTCCAAACCAGACAAACCACGCACACGCACATGCACACGCACACACACTCACACAGAGTTGGATTCAGGACACACTGAGACGTGGCATTTACAAGGGAACAAAAATTGCCCTTTGAACATGATGTTCACCCGCATTTGACAACATCCCATCATAACATCACTGTAAATGCCTGTGCTATAATATTATAATCATCATAATTATTTTGAGGACATATGCAATTTGAAAGCAGCTATGGATTTACTGTGCAGTAGCTCAGAGTGACCACAATGCTTGCAGTGGTACTTCTTTGAAGGAATGAGAAGAAGAAAGCTACAAAGCATCTGCTTTACGTACGCAGAGCTGCTGAACGTGTCTTGGACATGAAGCAGGCTTTTGACAAGGGAGGAAATTATGCCCTCAGCAGCATTTTTCACCACCATAATAGATGTTGTCTTACCACGAAACACTATTTGTGTGTTGTCATACCATAATTCAGTGTGACAGTGAAGTTAGTTAAGTTCAAAAGAGCAGCAAGTTGCACACACAATAAATATGTTTTATTGGCAATGACATCACCCACCATTAGTGGTATTCCCAGAGCCGTGCATGTAGAATTGAATTACTTTATGGTCTGAATTGTTTGTATCCGTGCATGCTGGGGCTGGGTATGAAACTTCAATACTTGTTGGTACAAACCAGAAGTGTCGTAGCAAAGAGTATTTAAAACTGATGTACCTAAAGTTGAAATTTAAATGCTTAGTCAGATTCCTTCTTTACTAATTAGCCATGTGAAATCTCCTGTGGAATATGTGCTAGATGGCTTGGTCCAACATTCATTGTCCAGAGGATGAATGCCAATTACTCTGGTGATCACCTAACTTTCTATTTTGCGCCACAATCAGGTCAAAATTTCTATTTGCCCAATACTTTTGTTTATAACTAAATTGCTGCAAAACGAATGGAATTCCCATCAGCCTGCATGCTAACATGCTGTTGACGTCAGCATTCCTTGTATATAGACTTAGTCTTCTTTTGGTAACATTGTAGTTATTCATTTTTGGCCACTTGGAGGCAGTGTAACAAGCTGTAAGCAACATTTAAATATACTATCTCCTTATGAAATTGTAATGGAAAACGCTCGCAAACAACTGCTGATTTACACATTTAGCAACATTAGCATTTATTTAGAGTTGTGTTTCTGGCCACCCAGTCAAATGAAATCCCATATGCAAACGTCTTAACTCTGCTTTGGTCTCCACCAAGTTCTGAAGGAAATATATTGATCTTCATTTGCTAAATGCTCCACTATGTTCACCAGCTAGTCACAAATGTTGCCTGTCTGCTGTCTGCTGGGTGTTAGGTGTTGGGCAGCCACCAGCGTTCAGTGAGTTTTGAGAGCTTTTTTATTAAAAATAGCTGCCTGTTGTGTCTGAAAATGACGACAGTGAAAGTGAACTAAAACCGTTGCAGGCTGGAAAACCAAAACAATGGGCGGAAAACGTCAGAACAAATTACATTTACTAATCTCATAAGTGTACTAATTTCCTAATAAAACATATTTATTAGTAAATATATTTAAAATAAAATGTTTTTCTTTCTTCCAAAGTAGGGTTTTCTAAGAGTATACATTTGGTATCGGTACACACTCAGATATTGTATTAATAATAGTACAGATGTCTAAGAATACCCACCCACCCATGTGTAAGTTTGTATAGTTTGTATATCATACATGGTCTTTTTGTTGATCTTGGAATTTTTCAATTCAAACACTCAAGCCTCATATTTCAAAGAAATGTCTTCCAGCACTGAAAGAACCACTCATGTTGATTCACTCTTTGATGAGGATATCAAACAGCAAAGCATGAATGATTACAGTCTACTATGATGTAAACTAAGGAGATGAGTAGTGTGAAGTCTGAGTCTGGTGCTGTGGTGCCCTGTAGCACACACACTGGTATGAGTCAGCAGTACATCCCAGACAGTTACTGAGCACATGACTCCCCGTCCCAGGCAGGACAATAAAAGTCCAGCACGGGACCACAAAGTCTTCACAGGAATTAGTTCAGCAGCTTGAATGTGTCCTGCCTCTCTCTCTGCCTGCAGACACACACACACACACACACACACACACACAATAGAAATCTCAGTCAACCACGGGATACTATATCGTTCAAGGACTGTGTCAGCCAACAAACACTACAGTGTACTTGGACAACAACGTCATGAGGGGGAATGGAAAGTTTAGATCAATAAAATGATTTACAATCCAGTTTAATTAAAAAAATCTGCATGTGCAGCTGACATGCCTGCCACTAGTCACATGTTAGCATAATATACTCTTATAGACAATATTCGTCCTCAGAATTCAAAAAGGAACTCAAACTTACCTAAAATGAGGTTTACAAAACTTAGTGATGCGATGACGGGGGAAGTGCATGAGAAGCTGAGACCAGGTGTCCATCAGTTCATCCCTCTTATGGTCTAACTGCTTCAAGCTCTGTGCAAGTACAATACACTGTCCGATATGCAAATTCCCATATGGGGCAGCAAACAGCAACCTCCAGCTGAGGCAGCATCGAGGACCGCAGCATTCCAGCCTCCGTCCGGTGTCTGGATCAAAGTGGGACTGCTCCCTTCCTGCTTGCATAACAATACACTAGACAGATCCTCTGCTGCAATTGGTGCCTGTGGATGAGACTACTTAGCCAGCATGCGCTCTCTCTCTATCTCTCTCTCTGACTCGCAAATGGACCTGGCACTGTTCCAGCCTCAAGTCTCCCTGAACTAAAGTGCTGAGATAAAACTGGCCCATACACCTGGTGAAATACTCATAAAACTTCCTGATACTCTGCAGTGTCTTGTCTCCCTCTCTTTCTGTCTGTCACAGATCAGCCTGGCGTGTTGCGTATGCATGTTTTCAGCCTGGCGCTCAGTGTCCTTAGTCACAGCCAGAGCCAGTGAACTGGACTGATTTGAATTGTCACTGCATGTTTGTAGTTAGCTGCCTACAGGGCACGGGCTCCCTCCGCACGACCCTCAGTCGGAATCTGGGCCAAAAAGGTAGCCGATTCAGAGGTGTCCGCTCAGAAAAAAAAAGAATGACAGGAGCGATGACATGGGGACAGCGTAGTCTCACACACTGTTGCTCGTAATCTTTTAAAAAGGTGGGGATTACAAACGGTTACCAAGACAACCTTCCTGTGTGTTGTGAGGCTAAATACAGCAAAATGACACACGCAATGAACTTGCAAGGGAGAAAATGTGCAGGCCAAGGACATGTGGCAGATCATGACCAAATTTTGCATGTTCTGAGAGCGATGAAACAACACATACTGGTGTGAAGATGCAAAGCAATGGGTGGTGTGAGGGTGGGTAATGTTATTATTATTCCCTCTTGCACATTTGAGCAAACTGCCTCTCCTTGAAGTAGAAATCGCTCTGCAGGATGACTAAAGTTCATGCAGAGAGATTATAGACTGAGGCAGTTTGGAAATTAGAGCCCTACATCCTCTGTGTTGAGTCTGTGCAGGAGATAAGTGAGGATTACAGTCAAAAATGTGTACTGGCTGGGCACTGAAATATGCAGAAATGTGTAATTAATCTCCACACACACACACACACACACAGTATGTACACATGTGCTGTCTGACCTTGAGAGATACAAATTGCCATCTACATTATTAGGTCCCTCGCACAGGGCTGTAGGTAATCGCAGCTTAATTAAAGGGTGCCAAGATAAAGATTCACAGGCAGGTACAAGTGAATTGAACTGATAGCAAAGTCCTTCATCCCTCACTTTACTCTCACAGCTTATTAATTGTGCACTTCACACTCTAATGCATGCACGTTCTGCTTCAGTGAATAAACCTTGTCACCTCTTGCATCTCACAGCTTACAGCAAGCAGTACACACCACGAGGCAGAGCCAGAGAGAGAGAAATCAGGGTGTGTCTCAGCATCACTCAAACATAATCTCAGCCCATATGTGACCTCTACTGACTAATTCATGAAACTGCATCTCTTTGCCCCTCATTACGAACACGGAGCGTGCCGCAGAGCAGGAGTCAGCAGAGAGCACGTTAAACTCAGTGAAAAACGTCAAGATGTTTCTCATTGAATCAGACAAAGGAGGGTCGCCCGGGTTAGACATCCTGCCAAACTCCAACTGCCCTAAACACAATTATTTCATTTCCCCCCTGAAATGCATGTAATAATGTTTATTGGATGAATAAGGGTTTTATTTTCAGATCCTAATCCATCTAAATGACATCATATGAAATGTTACAAATATTTTTGGCTACTTGTGGTTGAACAGCTTGCTTTTGTTTTCTCACACAGGCTTAGACAAGAGCTTTATAGCTGAAAAGCGTAATTTAATATTAAGTAATTTGATTACTGACTTCCCCTAACACTGGCAAAAAAGGGCATTTAGTTTGACGAGTAGGATTTAGGTCACTGTTGACCACGTAATATAATATTGAAATAATATAATTTGAAAACTGTAACTAACGATTACGCTTCCTTGTCCATAAATCTGTTAATTAGTTTAACAATTAATCCATAAAAAGGTCAGAAAAAAGTAGAGTACCCATCAGAATTTCTCAAAACCCAAGTCGACAAATTCAATTTTGCTTAAAAAGCTATTTAAACTATTTATAGATTACCCAAATCTGTCCATCTATTAATCAACTAATTTCAGTTTCAGCTCTACAGTAAAGTTAAAACACAGAAAAAAAACAGGCACTTGGAAACTGAAAACTGAGGCTACGTGAGATTATTCTGGCACAAATAACACAACATGGATATCAGCCACGGCAGATCAAACACTAAATACTGACGTGCACAAAATACACCAACACACCAACGGCTAGTTGCTATGCAAACACATTCTCAGCGTGAAGTCAACTCGCCTCCTCCAGCAGCTCTTCCTCCTTACCTGACAACCTGGAAAAGCTTCTGAGAAAAATGCTGCCAAAAGGGAGACCATTACCAGGGCAGGAGTCTTGGCTTCAAGTCAGGTCAAATGCAAAAAAGTGAGCTGAATTCCTCCAAGAGCCTCCAATAAGCAATCACCACTCCTCCGTACAGATGGATAGACCACAGCCCAGCCCTGTCCCTGCCTCTTATCTTGCTTTGCCTCTTATCCTCTCTTCTCTTCTTCCTCTGGATTAAATCCATTGAGTCTCTGTCACTCCACTCCTCTCTTCCTCTCTTATCACCATCTCTGTCATGAGCACAGTCACATGTACACATACTACACACAACTAGCCGAAGCGGATGTCCAAACAGCAGAAACAGAGGGCTAGTGTTGGCCAATTGCGGGCTATAAATAGGCTTCTTGAGTTCATCATTGTCTCTTCCTATGATGGTGAAGAGCTGGAGGGCTTGGAGAGAGGGAGGAAGACAGGCAGGCAAACCAAGCACTCTGCTGGCTTTTATCCCCCCCCCCCAATATCGACTACAGTCTCCCTATCAGTTTCACCTTTCCTGGTTCTCCTCTTTTGTAGGGAGATAACTGAGCCGTGCTGGAAGTGCCAACATCCATGGGATTTTATTTTATTTTTTTTACTGAATGACGAAACAAAATAAGGGATAAAATCTGCAAAATACACAAGATTGTAGTTTCATTTTGGCGAACAGCTAATTGTTACGCTGATCATCCCTGACCATACATCTGTCACAATGTAAAGGTCACGGTGTGATGTGACAGTAAACCCCTACCTGCACAACTGTTGAATGTCACAGTGGACAAGATCACCAGTAAAATGCCAACAATGCTCTTCATGCAGCATTATAATTATAATTATAATAATTATCTTTATTATTATTATTATTCTAATGTGTTATGCACATAAATGTCCACATGCACTTATAAAAACAGCAAAATGCTGTTGCAGTGGTGAAAATACGTTTCTTTGCTGTCTAGTAAAAATTGGATATCTCCAAAACTGGTGATTTTTTAAAAATATGTGTCAAGTTAACATTACTAGAGAGAAATGTCTTATTGACCAACTGCCCCCTGAGTCACACGGCTCACTTAAACCCATCCAGAAGGTCTCTGGAGATGGTGAGTAATCCACTAAGCAGGAAGGAACATCCCAGGCTTTCAGCAGAAACACCTTGTAAGGCAGAGGCCTCAGCGTTTCTTCTTAGATCGGACAGATTTATAAGACTTCCGCTCTTGATATCGCTGCCGGTCATCACGCTCCCTCCTTTATTAATGGTTGTCAGAGACTCAGCAGCATCAGCAGGGACTACACGCACATCCATCACGTCATGGAGTATTTCATGAGAACTACCCCACAGACAAATCCACTGCAGGAGCTGTCGTGAGGAAATGTCAGATGTGGTTAGGACAAATACAGTTGTTATGAAATAAAAGGTTGATTGCCTATTAGCTTAACAAATCATGATACTTCATGTTCTCCTATGTTCTCACATTCAAATGACTACATTTGAATCCAGTGCAGCCGTATTACTAGTAATTAGGACAGTGATATGTTTTTCACTCATTTGGTTCTGTTCTAGCCTCAGTGACTAGGAGGTTAAAGTGGACTTTAAACTTTAAAGGCATGTCTGGGGTTGTTCACAAACATATTGTGAAAAAGAGTGAAAACCCCATTTTTCTTCACAGTCCCACAGATACCAAACTGATTTAAAAAGCCACCAAGATGGGTTTTTTTATGCCAAACTATGGAATGCTCTTGACTTGCAAAATCAGTCATCTGACCCCAATCCAACCGATCATGTGTTTCACTTGCTAAGACCAGACAGACGGGGGAAAAAAGAAAAGAAAATTCCCTTAAACAAGCCAGAATGGAAGATGGCTGCAGTACAGGCCTGGCAGAACATCACAACAAGTTTATTGTTATTTAGATCTCCATTAGTTACTGTAAGAACAACAGTAGCTACTCTTCCTGGGGTCCATGTGATTTATTTACAAAACTTACAACACATAGTATTTGACATCCACACAAGACTCAACAGTGCTCTTGACAAACTCTACACACAACAACACAATTATTCAAAAATGTCCATCACCAGGGTGTATTAACTGCATTTGTTTGGCCACTTTCGCCTTTTAAGTTCATCACCACCAGATGAACGCAAGTCAAATATTCACTCTCCTTTTAGCTCGGTTTGGGTCTTCACCACCTCCTGAGGGAAATAACTGGCTCTTTAGTTGCTATATGTTTGACTATGTTCACCTGCTTGCTCCTAACTTTGTCTGGCTGCCGTTTGGTACTGGGCTTGTAGCGCAGCGTGATTATGATGTGGCTGGAAACGATCCTGATGAGATTAAAACTAAACAAGTAAAGTTGCAGTCAGTAAAACCAAAACAATGAGCTGAAAGACACTAAAATGCTCTTTACAGCTGAATGAGACTGCAGAGCTTGTTGGTTCTATAAGACACCCTTTTGTCCATTGTCAAGTGATGATTGTAAAATAGCGCTGTCACTCCTCACTCCTGTCTGCACTCAAAACGATTACCTCTTCTTTCTATTTGGGGTCGCTAACATGCAGACCACTACCTTGAAGCTCAACACTGTGGGCTCCACAGGAGAAGTTATCATCCATCTGTTGCTTTTAACATGTAAATCTGACAGGACGTTCTGCGATTTCACCAAGTAGGACAGTTTCAGATACGTGGTGATGGTGGATATCCATCTCTTATGGTCTTCCACCCTCCACGTCCCACTATCTTCCTCCTCCCTACATCTCTCTCTTTCTCGCTCTCACTCTTTCTGTCTGTGTCCCAACTCCTCCCTCAGTTCAGCCTGGTGTCCACTCAGCCTCCCCCTGCTTCTCCTCATCAGACCAGTGTCTCCTCTCAACACATCTCTATACCACTGAACAGCCACAGAATAGATCAGCCTTTCACTTCAGTGCAGGTACGTTTGATTACGTTATAAAGGATACAGAAAATATAGTAGAGTGACAAGTTGTAAGCAAGTTCATGTCTTGATGTTTCATAGATTTTTGATAGAAGAGTGTTTGTTAACAGAAAGTATAGTGAACATTTTTACCTTTTTTTCCAAGAATAAAACACAATGAAAGCAACTAGATTTAAAACAAAAAACAAAAAAAACAAGCCACTTTAAATCAAATAAAGTGATGTTGGTTTGAATACAGTTAGAGGTCTATCTTTAAAGTTGGAAATGTCCTCTTATTGCCTTGAATAGAACGTGTTTATCCTTCAGACATGTTTCCTGCACATCAGCAGGAAAGGCATCAGATAAGAAACAACCTTGGAAAAAGGTGCCACAGCCTCTGTAAAAACGCTACAAGCAAGCTTTTTTTGTAGTCACACTTGGAAACGATGCTGAAACTATCCCTAAGCAGTGTTTTTATTTCTTACTTTCTAAAAGAGTTTGAGTAACTCTTTATCGACGCTTGTCAAGGCTGTCTGAGGTCATTTACATGTGTGATGACAAAATGAAATGAAGGGAATTTCCTGTTTATCCAGAGGGATCTAGTCGCTTGCTGACTTTCTGTGTGGATGACAACCTTTGGTTGTAGCTCAAACATTACATGGGGTCATTGCCATAAACTGCCATACATTTTTCAAACTCATAGAAGTGACACGTGTGTGTGGTGTCCATGCTGAGTGTATTCTGGCAGCAGGTGGTTTGGTGCTATCTGAGCGACACCAGCAGGTACTTTGCATTTTACAATCAGGAACGAACAGTCCTTATTGTGCCAGTACGCTGAAACAAGAAGAGGGAGCGAAAGAGATGTGTATCATAGCAAACTAGTACCTCTCCTTTTATAGGTAATGTTGCATCTAGCCTTAAGTGTTGCTGTCTGTCTGCTGAGTAACACTGATCTGTGCTCCAGTCGAGAGACGTTATATATACAGTAAGTGAAGAATGTACACAACAGCCTCCCCCCTGTATGCTTACAGAATGCCTTTCGGGGGAGGAAACAAGTGTGGCTGCTGCCAGAAAACCGTCTACTTCGCTGAGGAAGTGCAGTGTGAGGGGAAGAGCTGGCATAAATCCTGTTTTCTGTGCAGTAAGTATTAAAGTTCCCAGGTAATCTGCTTTATTCGTCTACTGACTCCCAGTGCGTAAACTACTCTGAAATCACAAGAAGTGCCCGGGTGGAATGCAGAGTATTTGGCATCAGGGTAGGAAAGTGAGCATCTGCAGGTTTTCGCTCAGACATCTCAGTCCTTATTTGGATCCAGTGGAAACGTGACAAAGGCTTGGTCTTCCTTATATGGCAGAGGAAGGTACACATGCTCCCCCCCTCCAGCAGACACAAGCATTTATCTGAGCCAGCTATGCACATAGTGGGTATGCCATTTTCTCCTTTAAAATGTCACGCATAGTTTGTGGTAACTATGCCAAATATCACAGCCAAACATCTTTGAAAAAATAACAAGACTACGGAGTTTGATTGTGATGCTTGTGAGCTAAAGGAAAAAAGAATAGTACACGTTTCTTTCTAATTAGCTCTCTCCCACCCCCTTTTTCTCTGTTGTAAGTGGTCTGTAAGAAGAACTTGGACAGCACAACAGTGGCCGTTCACGTGGATGAGATTTACTGCAAATCTTGCTATGGCAAGAAATATGGGCCAAAAGGCTATGGCTTCGGAGGTGGAGCCGGCACTCTGAGTATGGACACAGGAGAAGGACTTGGAATCAAGCCTGAAGTGTGAGCAAAAACAGCACTTCCTCCTGTTATTTAACTACTGAGAACGGTATAACTAGCTAGCTATATACTGTATACCCAGATTATAGAATGACATAGTGCATTTCATATAATGCTTGAGTTTCAAACCTCTACACATGCTCAACTGAGGGATGAAACATAAAAAACATCTGCATATCTGTTTTAGTAGCTCTTAATACATTTGATGAAGCATCAGCCTCAGAGGTTTCCTCCAGCTGTTCTGTTATCTTATCGCCTGCCTTCTTTAAACTCTGGTTCTTCTTGACAGACAAGCTCCTCATCGCCCTACAAATAACCCCAACGCCTCCAAGTTTGCCCAGAAAACAGGGGGCTCAGATGTGTGTCCTCGATGTGGAAAAACAGTGTACGCAGCGGAGAAGGTTATCGGAGGAGGCAATGTAAGAGAGATCTACGTATATACCGTTTTCTCAGTTCTCTGTATATTCTTGTGCTTAAACCAACGCTCCGCTCTCCCTCATCAGTCTTGGCATAAAGCCTGCTTTCGCTGTGCCAAGTGCGGCAAAGGACTCGAGTCCACGACCGTCGCTGACAGAGACGGGGAGATCTTCTGTAAAGGTCTGTGCATATCGTATTCGATTAGTTTGATGAGCAGAAAATTTAATTTCATTCATTGTTCCAGGAAAAATGCGAGGATTTGCTGATTTCCTCAATCTTATGTGACATTAAATTGAATATCTTTGGGGTTAAAAAAAAAAGCATTTTGAAGACATCACCGTGGGCTTGAGATAATTGGTCTAAGGTAATAAATACAGAAAAAGGCCCATTACAAACGATATATTGCTTAAATTAAATAATCTGCAGATTAATCAATGTTGAAAATAATCATTAGTTGAAGTCCCCCATCAAAGCTACACAAAACAGCTGCCACTAATGAGAAATTATTTCTAGTTTTTTTAAACAAATACAAACTAGGAAAAATCTCACATGAATAAATCAATACTGCATTACTGTATGGCAGTACTTGCAGTTGTTGTGATATTTAGTATAAGTGTACGACATACAGTACGTCAGATGTTACTAGTTGAGTTAAACCTCAGCTCGTGACATCTGAACCTCAACCTGCAGAGCAGAAGCAGTTGCTCTAAATGACTTAAGACAGAGGCCCAATAGATCAGCAGCCCCTCTGACCTTTTGCCATTTAGTATATATTATTTCAGATTTGAACAAGACTTCATGTTGGTCAGTTATGTAGTTTAAATAAACCAGCTCACAACAACAACAAAAAAGCTATTTGGTTCCGATACTGTGGCTCTGCAAATTGAGGTTTAATAAACCAATAATGTGTGTAATTCAAACTCCAGTCTGCCACAGTGTTTCTCAGTCTCTGTTATGTCATTCACAGCCTGCTACGCGAAGAACTTTGGTCCCAAGGGCTTTGGCTTTGGTCAGGGTGCAGGAGCTCTGGCTCATTCCCAGTAAAGCCTGAAGCTTCGGCTCACCTGGGACTGACATCTGCGGTCTCCGATATCATCGCTTCCAGGATCCTTGAGTCAATATCTAGCCGTTTTTACTCTGCCCTTTCACTCCAGCTAAAGGCAAAGAAGGATGAAAGAAGCACACAACACACTGCTTTTTGCACGACTTCACCAAGTAGATTTTGCTCTGTGTTGCATTTGAATCTGGATTATGTCGTCTAGTTTTTGACTGGTTAAAAAAAAAGAAATATCCTGCTAAACATTTATAACACACCGTATTCTAACTGTGTTTGGATGTGGATATTCATTGTGTGCATATGAGCTGGGAGGGTAACAGCAAGCTGGCTCCAAAATAAATGCAATACTAACAGACACTTGCACTGTAATAACAGAACTGAATTTGGCAAATGTTGAGTTTGATTAGCATCTAAATCCGAGGGTGTCTGGGCGAGAACAAAGTAAGATCAACATGTTTCAAGACTGACAGCTGTGCAACAACAGCCTCACATCATGCTTCAGTTACACTCAAGATAAAGCCTTCCTTTCTGTCTTACATGTCAAATTGTGTACATACGGTCTTAAGATATGCATTATTACCGAGACACATAATAAAATATCAGGCATAAAAAAAACGATGGAATTTATTTCTTATTCCCATGTGATGCTAAGAATGCCTTACGCAATTGTCATTGTTCTTTGTGGGGTTCGTATCTGATGAAATGTGTATGTGGTTTTGGGTGTCCTTGTTACTCCTTCTCATCATCGTCGTCAACAGAGAGCAAAATGCCAGCTGTTGTGGTGAACAACGGAGTCGTAGTGCTCAGCCCCGTCTCTTCCATCGCCGAAGAGTTGGCACACTGACCATGGTGCCAGGCAGCTGTGGTGGCGGTGGGGGCAGCGGTTTGTTTTTTGGCACCGACTACAACACGTGAGAGTCACCAGCGAAACTTGGCCTGAAATCCTCACAAAGATCAAAGTGTTGGATGGGGATCTTTTACAGAGCTAACATATATGTTTAGATTCATAATAAATAAGTGGAGCCAATACGTGTTTAATCTCCAACCTAGTAGACATCTGAAAATGGATATATGTTTGCTTTAAATGTAAGTATGAAAATACCACAGACATACACCGATCAGCCATAAAATTATGACCACCTGTCATGTAGGTCCCCCTTTTGCCATTAAAACAGGCATGGACTCCACTGGACCTCTGAAGGTGTGCTGTGGTATCTGGCACCGAGATCCTTTAAGTCCTGTAAGTTGCGAGGTTGGGCCTCCATGGATTGGACTTGTTTGTCCAACACATCCCACAGACGCTCCATTGGATTGAAATTTGGGGATTTTGGAGGCCAAGTCAACACCTGGAACTTTAAACCATTCCTGAACCATTTCTGCAGTGTGGCAGGACACTGATAGAAACCACTGCCATTAGGGGATACTGTTTCCATGAAGGGGTGTACTTGGTCTGCAACAATGTTTAGGTAGGTGGTACGTGTCAAACTAACATCTACATGAATGGCAGGACCCA
>JAVQJD010058951.1:0-38165 GCA_036023655.1 Nannoperca australis
CATATAAGCTGATTGAAAAGTTTACAATTAGACACCTTGAAGAAGTTTATATGAACCACACACCTATGATGTATATGTGTGTGTTTCATATAAACTTCTTCAAGGTGTCTAATTGTAAACTTTTCAATCAGCCAAATGTACTGCATTACACCCTGCATTACACCCTACTGCTCGTCAATAGTTACCCGCTGAAACACCTCTGCATGCTAAAGATAGCTATGCGAATTTGAAGAGACGCAGAGTTACAGGACTCACTTGAGCCTCGCCACTTCAGATCGATTACCAAAAACATCATTAGATCGGCGTTGATATTGTATGAGCGCACAATTGAAAGGCAATCGTGCCGTTTTCAGATGCTCTTTTTATGACCATAAAACTCACTGAAGTAATCTTATATTTAACTATTGAGTGGATGTTGTGGCACTGCATTAAGGCTAGTTAGTGGACCGCGGCGCTTTACCCAACACCGTTTACACATTCATATGACATCTAACTGAAAGTCTCATATCATTCAAACACGTCAGTTTAACGTTAATCGTTGGCCTGTTTCAATTTTGTTAACTGCGTAATGGATAACATTACGTATCTATTTCCGATGAAGGACATTAGACTAGCTAGCTAACTTTAGCTAACGTTAGCTAACGTTGGTGAAACGTTAACCTCTTCATAATAAGAACGATAGCATACACTTAACTTACCTTTTGGGGTCGATTTTCGGTCTCCATTTTATTTATGATGAATACAGTGACGTTCTCTACGCACTTAAGCCTCAGAGTTAATGACCAAATACTCGGAACACGATTCAATAAATATACCGAATACGCATGTTTACCCTACACAGGGCTTTGATACTGTACGGAACGCTGCAAGGGTCAAACCTTATCGAGACGCCGCGTCCAAACATTTCAAAGGCGACTTCAGTCTGATGTTGGAGGAGTGCCGCACCGAGAGCATTTCCAGACTACCGTTTCACGGAAACCAAACCAAAAAGATGACCCGAGAAAGCAAACACCACACTTTAATTTTGTCAAAACTGTATTGTTTTTAATCTTTCTGAACGAAAGATTTTTCACAGTATCAAAAGTGAATTAAAAAAACCCGAAACAAGCCAACATACACTTGGCTATTATTGATATAGTATAAATCTACATTCGAAACATTAAGATAATCTTCTCTAATTGTATATAACCTGGAAAGCATCAGAGATGTTATATGAAAACAAAATGTCAGCACAGATTCAGGAAAGAAATGATCCATCTCAATGAAAGCCATCAGCTAAAACAGTACTACTGGTGTAAATAACAAGGCCCTTGTCCCAAAGGTATCAACTGTTCAGTGATATTTCTCATCAAAAGACTATCATGACTTGGACTTCAGAAAGGCTAGCTGAGGTACAGGGTGCCACCAAGGTCACAGTACAGGTAAAAGAGTAGTATGCTTGAAAATATATCTCACACACAAGCTCCAGAAACGCATGACAAAGGCTCAAAAGGGCCCAAAAATAATCACTCAATATGTACAAGCATTGAAATTAACTGTGTCAAACAATGTGTGATGGTTCCTATGTTAAAATGAACACTGCACGCTGGTGTACCTGTCACTGCTGGGATAGAAGGGTTAAAATGAACAGTTTGAGTGAGAAAACTATGGAGAAGGACTGGCGTGTATATTGAATATCACTATAAAAGAGATAATAGTTCAAGATCATCACCAAGGGAGCATTGATAGAAGCAGCAGACGCATTTAACTTTGCCCAATACAGGATCTGGGGACATTATTCAGATTTTTCTGTTCTGCACATCAAGTATGGGGACGTCTTTGCATGGGTACTTATTCAGATTTATATATTTTTAAGATGCAACCTGTGAGCCAAGTGTTACACACAGTAAATTCATATTTTCCATATGGTTCTATGAGCGTACTAAAAACTGTCAAACATTCATGTTTTCTTTTTAAACCATAATTTCATACAAAAAGCATAACAGTGTAGCAGGTAGGTCAACAGGTGTCTGTCATTTCAGTTTTCTATCAGATTACAGATCATTCATTTGATGGTCATGATTAAATATTGACATAAAATATTCCAATTAAAAACTATTAACCACCAAATGCACTGCAGTCTGCTTGTGAGGAAAACAAATTAATGCAATTGTTCCCAACATTGCTCCCTGCAGAGGAGGAGGGCACAAGTGGTCCTTTTCGACACTTGTACAGTATAAGACAAATGGTCTGCAGTGTCTACTGAGACTGGTGTACTGGGCAAGAAACTAGCAATGCAGAACGTGCTGGATGATGAGCACCAAATTGAACTGATTGGAATTCAGAAGTTTAACAACGTTAAAATGCCTCAGATTTGTGATAAAAACATTTATTTCATGTAAGGTAATTGTTTACATACTACATACGTAATAAGCACATGGATGCAGTGGATTCAACAGGCGTTTTCTCCATTTTTGCACCTCTCATTTAGTGAACATTGCAATAATAGCAAAGGGTAAAGTTGGCCATGAGAGTGATCCCCGGCTTGTCAGTCACAAGTTATGTTTCAGTCTTCTGAATGGAGAGTATGATTTTGACCCAGGGTCCCTTGGCTTAGTAAGGAAGAGAAGAAAACAGGGAATGAGAGAAGGCCTCAGGCCAAATAGGGCTCTACTGAAAGAGTTTGTGGTGTAAAGTTCTGTTTCTGGCACTCATCCAAGTTATTGAGCTGCATTCGAAGGAACCTTTTTGAGGCTGAAGTTGGACCAATTCACTGCTACCTTCTGGCGAGTTTGTTTTGCAGAATCAAGGCAAAACCTAGAGGGAACGAAGACGGACAAACGAGAGGAGGAAGAAGAAAGAATTCCTGGTTTTAGTGATGCGGTTCATTTTAAAATCAATAGAACAGTTTAGCTTCAATTTTTCTTTAAAAGGTTTCCTGATACACAGCTATGCTGAGCATACCTTTTGAAGTATTCCACTTCCCGATCAATCTCATCCATTTCTGTTGGATCCACGTCTTTAGGGAGAAATACATCATCTAGGGAACAGACATTAAACATTAACTAAAAACATTGCAAATTAAGAAACAATAAAGATTTTGAATACGCTGTTAAAAGACAGTTTATTATACCGATAGCACTGCTGGGTTTTTCCCCCTTGTTCTTGTTCTTCTTATTTTTCCCCTTGGATTGCTGCTGTTGCTGTCCATTCACTGGAATGGTGGGGTGAGCTTTGCTTTCTGAATCCTGCTCAGACCGAGCGCCTCGTGTCTCCGTGTCACCTCTCCCCCTTTGTGCATTCGAGAGGCCACCGTTTGCTGCATGTTTGGACAATCTTCCCTCTTCAGCTTTCTTAGGCCCATTTCTCTGGTTGTCTGCAGGGTGCTGGGTCTGTTTGTTTCCAGCTTTTGAGCCGCTAGAAGCCGTCTCTTTAGATTCATTGGTTTTCTGCGTTTCATTTCCGGGGGTGGCTTTGGTTGGTTTGTTGGAATTATGCTCCGACACAGACTGCTCCTGTCTTTGCTGCTGCTTTTTATTCTTCTTTGACTTTGGACCACCGTTCCCAACTGTTGTGTTCTTGGGATCTGGGAGGTCCTCCTTCGATTTAGCTGTAGCTTGGGCTGGCACCTGTGGCAAACTGTCAGATCCAGTGGAAGTGCATCTTTCTGGGGACCGAACCCTTATGAGCTTTGAGAGACTGGGGGTAGTGTGCAACCGTTGGATGTCCTTGGACCCAGCAGTGACCCCTGATGCTGTGGTGGTGGAACAAGGGGATGAGACATTGGTTGTGTCCCCCCACCCATTAACCAGGTCCAGATGGCTTTTAAAGGTTCCCAGTGAAAGAGGGGCCAGGTCAAGGTCTATCTGCTGCAGGTCAGAGGAACCATTGAGATGGGACAGTAAATGGTTGCCCTCCAATGTGGCTGCCTTCTTTGGGAAGTCATTAACATCCAAATTGAGGTCGTACATGCTAAATGAAGCCCGGATTGAGTCTTTGATGGTGTTCTTAATCTCTTCGAGCCGACTGGTGAGGAAACTGTTGACCCGCTCGAGCTCCAGCTGAGGCCAATCAAGCAAGCGACTGGCTTCTGAACCATCGGGCAGGGCCTCGTCCACAGACTCGGATGGATCGGAGTGGGGATCACTGCCTGCAGCACCCAGGTTGCCCTGCTGAGCTTTGTCCTGAAACAGAAACGGTACAGGCTTGAGTAATGTTTAGTGACAAAATGTAATGTTACTGAGATAACATATTAGAAGAACCTCAATTCTTTTGGTATTGACCAAAATGTATCTGTGTCACCGAGAATCAAATCTAACAGAATTCAGAATCAAATGTCCGGTCAGACATCTAATCTAGCCTTCAATGAATTTACAAATATGCATCTCTCGTCGTTAGTGGCGAAGTCTGCCATTCTCACAAAGGACTCAAATCGCCTACCAACGCGTGACCGACTCACAGGAAATTATGCATTCATATAATCCAGCATTACTGTTCGCAATTTTATCTGATTGATATCAGCCTCACTGTTCGCTCTCCTTATGCCCTGTCAGAGCTGTACTAAGTTAATGCTAATGAAAACTGAACATGTCCTAATGCTGCTCTGTCCGATATCATAGGGATAATAACTCTGTTGCCAATGTGAGTCTCCTTGAGCAAAGTTCCCATAGAGGCGCTTGTGTTCAGACACCATTTACCATTTCTTTACCAAGTATTGTATGGGTATTACAGCAGTATTTAAATCTTTAAAACAATACCCAGCCCTATACATCAGATGAAAAACATTCAAATGAAAATCCCCCACCTTCTTCTTTTGTTTGTGCCGTGCCCTTTTGGCAGCTTTGGCACTGTTGACAGGTTTGGGCTCAGAACTGTTTATGAAGTCTAGCAGCTCGTCTACGTCCCGGTTGTCAATGGCACCAGACGCTATCAGCTCCGAATCTTGACGCTGCGGCAGCTCCTCTTTACGCCGCGTCAGACGCGAGCGCAGCTTCTCTCGGATCTCGGCGTAGTTGCGGCTTGTTGGCGCAGCTGGAGGCTGTGACCAGACAATGTGACGTTACAATATCTTCTCATAATGACGGCTTTTGGTATGTAAGAGCAAAAGGAACTCTTAATTACTACTTAAAAAGAGAAGAGGATAGCAACAAAAAATTGCAAAGTACCGCATTGTGTCCAAAGAACTCGCAGTAGCAGCAGTCGCAGTACTTCCCGTCCTTCTGGTTGGTGGATGAGGAGGCACAGGAGCTCCTCTCAGAGCTGCTGTCTTCATCCTCCCCCTCCTCCAGCTCAGACGATGGGTGGCACAACGTCCCATTAGTCATTTTGTGCCCCTTACATGCCTGGTCCCTTAAAAAAAAAAAAGAAAGAACAGACATTAACCCTCAGTAGGCGTTCGTATATTAAAATTAACACAGCTACCGAAGTGGTTTCTCAATTTCGCATACTGAAGAAAAGCAGTGTTGAGATAGTATTACTAACCTGCAGGCCCCAGCTGTTAGATGGCCCACATTTGAAGTGGCCACTGTTCCCGCACTGTGTCCATTACAAGGGTGGTTACAGCCCATGACAGACGTCCCCAGTTTGCTGTGTTGCGTGTTCACGGCGGGAATGTGGGAGTTTTTGCACGGGCTGGGCTTGTGGACAGATGTTGGGCTGTCTGGACCGGGAGAATTGAGTTTGGCTGCAGGGCCGTGGAGGTTTGGTACCAGCGAGGAGAAGGGAGCGTGGGCTGCCACACCGGTGCCAGACGAGGAGGTTACATGGCCGTGCTGCCCAGAGTTCAGCTTTGGGGGCAGGAGGGAGGAATGCTGGGAAGATAGACCGGTGGGACTGTTGGGGGGTACCGACAAGTCTGTGTGTTGATGGTGGTCACTGGGGTGGAAGGCTTCACCTGGACACAATGGAAATAGAAAACATGAGTTTATTTTGGGGGATTTGAAATAGATGAACTAAGTTTACTCTGAAGTTAAGTTCAGAGAGAGAGTCAAATACAAGCACTACCTTGCTAATCTGATTTAGTAAGAAATAAGTACATAAGTGAGTAAACTTTTTTCTCCTTATATAGCCCTAAACCAAAACACTGTAGATTCAATAAGAGACTCGAAACACTTAATTTGATAAGTGGATTCTTTTCTGGGTTCTGATTTAACTAAATGCTACTGAACCCTAAGAGTCAAAGGAAATATTACCTGGTGGCGTTGGCCGGCGGCACATGGTCTTGAAGTGCTTGGGAGTGGTCTTACAAAGGTCTGCTGAGGTAGACAGGGGGTTCCCAGCAGAAGATCCACTGGAATTCTGGGATGACGGGTGACTGTAGGGACAGACTTTGGCGCCCGACGATTTAGCAGATTTCCCAGGTGCTTCATGAAGTCCTCTTTTCTCATGAAACGCTGGTCCTGCCGTTACACCTGGAGATGGAAACAATGTTTGATGAATTTGAAAGGGTTAGATACAATAAAAAAGGAAATACTCCTTTTGATTAGATCCATGCTTTAAGCAAACTCTGCCAACAGTACGGTTTGGTTGAGAAAGAGAACTACGCGAAGTAATTATCGTTTCATTTCTCGGTGTATTGTGTTAAATGTTTTACAAAAGGTTAAAGATTGAGAGAAACAACTGGAAAGAATTTTATCTTCCATGTGTCTCAGGGTGTTGGAGGGCTTTGAAACATGCCATTGACGCAACAATTTCCAGGTGCTGAGATTTTGATAATTTAACAAATAATTACATTAGAAATATATAATGTAAGTAATATATAGTACAAACAATTCCCTGCTCTTTGGAGGCATGTTTTAACGTGTTTATGTGCCCAATGGTGACAATACTATAAGATAGAAAGCAGTATTGTGATAAATCTTTTGCCCCGAAGAATAAAACTCACGTTTATTAACCAAAATAGGGAGAAAGTAGTACTACAGCAAATTAATTAGTAATTTCTCTTGTTAAAAAAAAAGTGACATTTACAGTCTAACTCACTGTAAATGAATGCCCACTTAATCATCTGCTATACGTAATCATGTACATTATGGAGCTCAGGTCCTATCCAAATATTTGTTTGATTTTACTTGTAATAAAAATGTTTTAAATGTGTTCACCAGCAAACTTTCTGAATGAATTTGAATGTAGGTTTCCCCATGCAGGATGCTTCATTCACTGAGCACACGTCGATCATCCCTTATGACTACTTTCAGTTACCCATGTTGACTTGGAATTTGCCAACGTGACCCGTTTGAGTATTTGCTAAACTTGAAATTCAACCATAGTTATGAAACAGGTAGCCTATTAAGTGGTTTGATGAGAGCCAAGAAACAGGAAGAGAACAGACAAATACAATCATCATAGCTGTGTGACATGCTGTGCTTTCATTTTTATAAATAACTGCGTATCTCAGGACCAGGACAAACCTGCCTCACTTTCACATTCAATTCTCCTCTTGGTACCTCTTTCATGACTAGAACGTGTCATAGCCAGGTATTGTGCTCTTGAGTCACTTTGTAATACAGTCGGATTAAGAAATAATTATTTTAAAAAGGCAGACTTTACCCAATATTCTTTTTATCTTTAATACGTTCTACATATTGAAAAACAGGGCGTAGAAACATCACGATTACATTGAATTTGAATGTGCTATGATTTGATTACACAACAATTCTTGATGCAACGTAATGCTTTCCACTATGAACTAACAGGTGCAAACTGTTTTATCCTTTCTGATGTGCATGGAAGCTTTGACACTTTGAATGGGAGATGTGATTTTGCATGTTAGTTGCATTTCATAGATATTTTTATCACTAAAAATGATCAGCTATTTATACTGCATGGCTGTTATTCAGCCCCCCCCACCTTCTTTTTAACATTTCACATGTGACCATAGCATTGATTATAGATTAGAGGGACCCCAGTGACCAATGTAACTTGTTCTCCTTATCTTTAACACTGTAGTTGCTCCTTTGAGCTGTGCACTTATATGGTAAAAAAAAATCATAAAACGCAATTTCACAAATCCATTTAAGGAGGTTTGAAAGACCACGCATATTAAAAGACTCTAAAGGTCAATTTTTCTGTCTTCATTATATTGTAATGCTGCAAGTCCTGGCGCGCAATAAATGCTTAATTCTGTAGTTTCTGTAGCTATGAAGGTTTGGGTAGAATTGATACGTGCGATGGAATAAATTTAGGCAGACAATTGCCTCTGCTTTCCATTGGCACTGATATATGACTGATTACAGCACAGCTTGCAAACATTTCATGCAAAACAGTGAGTGTTTTCCAATGAAGGTTAAATATTAATTTAAAATCTTTATATTTTATAAATGGTGACCCACGTAATATTGTCTCATTTAAGTCAGTAATCTCCACTGGAAAGTCTGTTATTTTTCAACGCATGTCCACCATCTGAGTGTGCTGTAGTCTCGACAACATGCTTATCTTAAAAACATTATTCCACCCGTCGTCATGCTGAGCTCTAAAGGCCTCGTAAAGCAGAGCGCTCTAAAACGTAGTGAATTATCACCTGAACCAAGTGGCCAAAAATGTATCGCACATTTATCGCTAAGTAAGTGAGCTAACAAGCCAGCCGTAGAGCTCCGATTCTAACCAAATACGTGTCCATTTCACCAAAAAAATTGTACTCGCAAAACAGACTGAAATCTAGGTTTGTTGTCAGCAATTACTGTCATTAAGTGTTTTCTGGGGCGGTCTTTTACCCTGTGATGACAGACCTTGTTGTGAGTGTGAAGAACTGTTATGGTTGCAGTGTTCCCCTCCGTTGGTGTGGGCAGAGTTCCAGAGACCTGACAGTTTGTGGGCTGACAGGAAGGAACTCGGGTCCCAATCCACAGTACTTTGCTCCGGGTAACCGTTCCCACAGCTCTGGGACTTACAGGAGGAAGAGTGTGACAATGGTACCTGAATAAAAAATAAAAAAAATGCAACAAATCCCAACTGGTTAATCACAGGGCAGTCTACACAGGCTAACATTTTGGCGCCAGCAGCACAATGTACCTGCCATTAGCTTGTAAAACATTAAGGAGTGTGACAAGCAAAATCTTCTTTAAAATGCCTTAGCCAATCGTAAGTAAACAAACACAAACCCCCCCAAAACATTAAAATAAACAAATCACTGCAGAAGACTGTTAAGCAATCCTTCCCTCTGTTGCTTTTTCCTATTTTTAACATAATTCGTTTGAGCCAAATAAACAAAACATCTTGAACAGTACATCATGTTTGTCTGCATTTGAGCTCAAGTTTGCTGATACAGTAAGTCTCCAAAATTTGCATTTCATGTAAAAACAACCAAGAAAGCAAAAGGTTATACCTGCTGCTGCCTTACATATGCCACAAAGAGACAAATACGAAACAAGTTACCTCTGAAGAGACCAAAAGTAGACTATATGTTTAAAAATGTGTTATTTTGTGAGTGAGCACATGCATATGCAACGCCCTGTATGACGAATAAAGATGAGATTACCTCAGTCGACAGAAGTTTAACTAAAAAGAAGTTGTGAAAAGAATCCAGACATATGACCCAAATCAGTCCCCTTTTATTTACCGGCGTCGGCTGCTCCTGGGTGCTCCGCCTCTCCTCCTCTTCCACACTCTTGCAGCAGCTCTGACAGATCCACAGAGGCACCTCTCCCAGCAGGGACTGAGACAGCGAGGGCACGGCATCAGCAAGCTTACGCCCCGGCGCCTCCCGCAATAAGGCCTGGGAGAGTGCAGGCACGGCGTCAGCCAGCTTGGTCCCATGGCCCCCCGGCAGTCCGTTCACAGAGCTTGCTCCCCAGTCCTTAAATTCACGGTGGCACAGGAGGCAGCAGGTGTGCATAGGCTAGGTAGAGAAAGAGAGGAGAAAGAGATATTAAAGTATTACCCTGTGATTACCAGTAAAACTGTAACTTATGACAAATAACTTGGTTGGTTAATTAACTTAAATAAAAAAAAGGTCTGCTAGGCAAGACGTCTCTAAGAAGATATTCTGCACGGTTAGCAATCAAACAATTAGTTTTTACTACTAATAATTATATACGAGTGTACGCACATACACTCAGTTGCCAGTTTATTAGGAACACCTAGCTAAAGCGAATCCAGTATTATACAAAAGCAATGCAAAACATCCTCCAGTGAAAAAGCTGAATCAACACCTCTCCAAATACAGTTTCAACAGAAATTGGACAATATAACCTTCACAAGGGTAGGTTCACTGCAGGACAGTTAGATGCTATTCATTGTACCTTAATGTACCAAATAATTAGATAATTAGATACATTGATAGATAGATAGATCTATGTAATTATATAGTTATAGCGTTTTAGAGATAACCAGGTTATTCCCAATTATGGAAGCACAACACAATTCTGCCAACAGATTTAATAGTCTATACAGAGTTATGAGATGAGTCTAGACGGGCATCGCACACATGTGGTATAGCAGCAGTCAGGCAGGTTGCCTGATCAGAGATCAGATGTAAGGTTGGCTAGCTGCTGAGGCGACAGTGGTCCAGCTGTAACTTATAGAGGTTACCCTCTACTTACATAGCAAATGTTACTAACTCCGATTTAGCTAGGCATCATTGGCAGATGACTGCATGGATTGAAACTTTTGACATCAGCTCCTGTCACACTCCGACAGAAGAGTGTAGTACAGCAAAAAAAGAAGAAGAAGAAAATCGTGTGCAAGAATCGAATAAACAACTCGAACCATGTCTGAGAGTTAGCTGCCCTAATTATGAACCCGTCATCTCCTTCAGCTAACTAGCTAATTAGCTGGTAGGTGGTTAGGCGCTGCTGGTTGAGTGGTTCCTGTGGCTGAGTTCAAGTGCAGACAGTAAGCACGTTTGCAGCACGCTAGCTGGAGACGGTAGCCCGGCTAGCCTTCTGGCTAAGATTAGCTGGGCGGATGAAGAGTTGTAAACGCTGGAAATGGGACGACCTGTCCGTGGTACAATGTCACCTGTCCAGCAAAGGAGATGGGCTGTAATGCTAGCCACACTGCCTCAAATCCGCCTGTTGGGGACGAATCTGCTCGCTAAGTTGAGCGTATTATTTATTTAATTACATACCAAACGACGTGATAGCGCTACATCCACGACTACTACACAAGATAAAAATAGCTTTCAGCCAGACAGCAGACGCATATAACTTCACCTCTGCAAGATCTAGCTACATACAATAAAAAAAAAACAATGGAGGATGCTTGCATTAGCAGAGAGGTGCTAGCGCAGAGACTAGCTAGCGTATTTTAAAAGCAGCGATTGGCTTGCTGCTAGCTAACCTACCTGGTTCGCCCTGGTAGTGGCCAACCTATCCAGCCCAGCATCTCCGCCGCCGCCGCCACCGCCAGCTGCATCGCCGGGAGAGACTGGGCTCTTCGGTACGGTCTGTTGTCCTGGCACAAGCTCCTTCTGGGCGACCCCTTGCTGCTTGCTTTTCTTCCTTGCCATTTCGACGGTGTTTAAAATACGCTTTGGCCAAGTTTGCACCAGTTTTGATTATTTTGAGAGCACACTTTCGTTTCTTCTCGGACCTCAAAATGTTCTCTATCTCCTCCAGTCAAGACAACAGTCAATATGGCGGGGGACTGGCACACTCAGGAGTTCATAGGTTAAAGATACTGCTGGCAAGGAAGCTTCACTTCCATGCGGAGAATACAACTGAAACCCCCCACAGACAGTGAAGCCAGGCACCGCCATATTTAGTAAGGGCAATCGTCTTCCACTTTCTTTATTCATTTAATGCTCGCTAAATACGCGTGTGGCTGTAACATGGCCATATCATATGCGCTCTGAATATAGTCTATAATGTAAAAGGTTGCGGTAAAGACTTTTTCAGACATCGGCAGTGAAACAACAACTAATACCGGCATGTAACAATGCAACTTTGTACAACTAGCTCACAAACAATCATATTATAGGCCTAAACTGTGTAATTTTACGTTTTCATACAATATACATATATGCATAAGCACATAGCAATATCGTTGTTAACCAAAATACATGTTAAAAAAAAAATCAAGGTGCTGTGAAAGGGCGGGGATGGGGGGCTTGACGATGACGTATTACGTTGTCTATTGATGCCTTCAAATGGTTCCGGAAATATTTGAAATGTTGTCTGAATGCATCACGACGATCCGTCTGTGGACTCATTATAATACACGACATATGTTTACGTTGATAGTGTTTATGACATTATGTTTTAGTTTCTTTTTTTTTCTTTTGTTACTTTATCATTATTATAGCTTAGACATCTTAGGAGGGCTATTTCTATATGCACCCAAACTGTCTAAATTGTAGAAGTAATTGTAACACTTAAAATAAAGGGTTTTGGGGTTTGTTTGTTTTGGGGGGGGAAATGTCACCCATATGTGTACTCATTATTTACGAAAATAAACCAACAGTCCAGTACTTTAGATGGTTAATATATCCGACAAACCTGTTGCCCGCCGGATCGTACTTATGACAACAGTTTCAAATGTCCGAGTTGACGTGGAGCACGTGAAGGCAGCGTCAGTGTTGGAGTTTGTGTGCATTGAGGACGTTGCACAGACACAGCTTCATCTCCTTCGGACTACAGACGCTTGCTCCATAGTAGGGTGTTTACCCGCGGCTATTTTATTTTAACAAAAAATAATAATGGAAGGAAACGTTTGCAACATCCAGGTGCTTCTTCGGGCTGCCGAGTTTCTGGAAAGAAGAGAGCGAGGTAAGTGTTTTGTGACAACTGTCAGTCTACAGGGGAGGAAGTTGGTTATTGCTAAAACAACAAACATGCACAATTTAACGACAGTAACTCTGCGTGCAAAGCACAGTACGCAGACGTAATACAGTGCGATTGTTAAAAAACCCATAGAGATGTTCGCTAAAAGGTTATTTTAGGCGATCTTTCCCATTTGACTCAGTGACCTACATATCGCTCTCATCATTGTTACTTAAAGGCGCCAATCTGGTCCCATTTGAAAATGAATCTGAGCGGCGTCGGGGGCTCGTTACGGCGACTGAAAGCGAGGCAGAACAAAGCGATGCTACAAGTTTCATTCATCGATTACACGCTTTAGACGTCGTATTGGGTATTTATGTTAGCGAGGCTATATAAGGTCGTTTTATAATAGTGAATAGGCAGCGTGTGATGGCGCCAAAACGTCCAGCTGATGATGCTATTGACAGCAGTCGAGTTCTTTTGACCTCCTCATTTTACAGCTTAGGAAGAGATTGCAATTTATGTTAATGTGTAGCACTGTGGTTCACTAATGTTAATCATGGGGAAACTTTACATTTAACACTGCATACCATTGATTTTCAGATTGTTTTTGAATGCAGCAGTGATGGGTTGTTGTTGTTGTTGTTGTTTTTATCCCTGCAGAGGCAGAACATGGATATGCTTCACTGCTGCATCTCAGTCCAGACCACTCTGACAAGAGAAGCAAACAGAAGAGCAAGAAGATATCTGCTGGTGGCAATAGGTGAATACATTACATTACAGGCAACTGACACGAGGGTGTGGCAGCTGTGACGTTTCAGTTTTGATAAAGGCCCCGTTTGAGCTTGAACACCTCGCACACTGTCCCTGCTACTCAGCAGAGCTAAACAAACTGTCTCTCTTCCATAACGCAGGTCAGTTCACAACGAGCTGGAAAAAAACAGGTAATTCATATTTTGTCACAGTAAATAATATCACATTTTCAAAACGCCACAGTTCTGTCACCCGTCATGGCAAAAGACACTTTTTTTGGCGGCCGTGTTAAAACACCATGTTTTCACTTTAACGGCATCGGTTGTTTCTTGCTGTTTTTGCTCCGTAGACGAGCGCAGCTGAGGCACTGCCTGGAGCAGCTCAAGAGGCAAGTCCCTCTGTCGTCCGACTCGATGAGGAACACCACCCTCAACCTGCTGAGACGAGCCCAGCTCCACATCAAGGTGGACACAATGCCCTGGCAAATAATATGCCCTTTCACAAGAGTCACTGTCCCATTCTGCATTCGCTACCAGGTTTCCCCCAAATGCTTGTCCCGTCTCCGTGGAGGCTGCTGCTCACCGGTCTTGTCTCTGTGCTTTCTCACTCCAGAAGCTGCAGGAGCAGGACGAGCGCGCCGAGCAGCTGAAGGGCCGCCTGCTCTGGGAGCAGAGGGAGCTGCGGGTTCGGCTGGAGCAGCTGCAGAGAGGCACGGAGAGGATGAGGAACGACAGTCAGGGGTCCACCATGTCCTCCGAGAGGTCAGACTCTGACAGAGGTGGGTCTCGCGCGTGCACAGTCACAGTTACGACTAGCCCTGCTTTGTTGCTAAAATTGTGATCACGGCTTTTGTTTCAATGAGCACAACAACAAATCCAACAACACGTTTTTTGGGGATTCTGTCACATTCAAATCATCCTAATTCTGGTCTTAATGGGAATTGGAAGTTCCAGTAAGGATTACTGGGGGGGAACTTTAACATAAAAATTCTCCACGTCTACTAATGATTTGTAGTGGTTTGTTAATCATATATTGATTTGTGTAGCTTACTCATTAATTTTTGTTTCTGATGTCTACATTTTACAAAAGTTTGATATTTAGTACCATGATTAATTCAAAATTAAACTTTATCATATTGTGACGATATTTGTCATCCAGACGAATGATTTAAAGGGAGATAACATCAAAGTTCAACAAAATGACTTTCATTTTACACTTATGAATAGTCGTAATGTGTAATAGCAGAATCCTACATTTGCCATATTGTGAGAAAATATATTCTTGTTAATATGATATTGACTGCAGTCATATCGCCCAGCCCTAGCTGGTTAAAGTTCAGTGTGACAACAGTGTTCTCACATTTCCTTCTGCTGATGGCTTTGATCTTCGCTCGGTTACCTTGCAGAGGACGTGGAGGTTGATGTGGAAAGCATCGTGTTCGACTGCGTGGACTCTGACGGACTGAGCATTACACACGCTGACGCAGACCACTGTTACTCCAGCATGGACAAAGCCTGGCTATGACGGCGGTAACTCGTTTCTAAAGTCACCAGGCGAACAGGAAGAGGAGAAAAATATTCCCCCCAAAACGGAGGGAGAACGGAGGAAGACGTTACTGTACAACTGAACACACTTTTTGTTTTTGTTTTTAAAGAAGGAGTATCTTTTGACATCCTCTTCTCAACATGTCAGACTACAGCTAAACGATAATGTTATGAATGAGCTGTGTCCATTTGCACTGAAAAGCAGTTAAAATCACTGTGCTGGGATGGATGGATGTAACATATATATATATATATATATATACATATATATATATATACATATATATATATATAACCATTACACATTACCATGAGGTGTCTGTACCTTTACAATGGTGTACAGTTCTATTCATTCATCTTTAAGGGCTTTTTAAAAATCCAAATAAGGGCTTTTTTCCCCTTCTTTAATTTATTCTTTACTACAGTATGTCTATACTGAATTCTGCCTTAAATCTGTTTTGGTCTAGTACTACATGCAGCTTTTCTTTAGCACTAAGTTCACATTTCAGTTGTTTTATGAGTAGCATGCACTTCACAACAATCTGCGCTATGTTTTGTGTTATTGTCCTATTACGTAAGTTCCGTCGTTTTTTATTTTGATCTTTTCCTTCTGTTGCACAAAACGTTCACACGTTGCACTTGTTTAGTCTCGGAAAAAAAAAAGATTGTGGGAATACCTCGGAATGAAAGCAGTGGACAGAAATGAACTTGTCGTGTTTGCACATTTGGCAATTAAGTAACTTATAAAGTGCAGGAATTTTGATGCCTGTATAAAAGATGAGTTGTGAGAGCTTATGGAGGGCGGTCTAATGACAGTTTTATTCACTGCTAATATTAACTGATTTCTTACAAGTGTTCATTGCTTGTGCATTAGTCGGTATACATTTTTAATTATGCATGCAACAAATTCATTCTAGTCAGGCAGGTAACAACAGTATGTATCATGTTCATTGCTATATATTGAATAACCGAAGGTGCTTTTCCCTTTTGTATATGCAAAATGCCTTATTACCTTTTTTAATATTATGTATGCATTAATGTCTCCGCCCAGTAATATTATGTAGCATTTTTGTACTGTTGTAAGCATTTTTATTGAATAAATATTTTCTATATTTATTTGCTAATTGGAATCATTTTACTGAACCTGATGATGATTTACAACATTTCCCAGTGCATTTCATAGTTTCATATTAAAAAGTTATTTATAGTAGTTATTTATTTGACTGTCAATCATCTATCAACCCCTCCGATTTGTCCTGCAACCCTCTTGTGGGTGCCCCTAAGGTTGGGAACCACTGATGTGACTATATCAAAGACATCACAGCATGATGGTTACAAACTGTCCATTTATTGAGACTGATATTTAATTGATACATTAAGAGTGCAGTGTTGCATCATCAGACCTAAGCTGATCGTACAATACAAGGTGTTAGTTTTGCCTTTGTAAACGCATTTTAAATGTAGGCGAAGACGCTGATAGCCATTGCAACCACATCTTACCACAATATCAAGAGTGCTAAAAGAGTCTATTTTCAGTCAATGTACTTCAACTTGAAGCAATCAGTCTCAGAAGGATGATTAAGGTGTGGTCAGGTGAACTGAAGTAAATCATACACATGAATTTGACATTAATCAGATATTCTGTAGTCTAATCTTAAAATTCTGGAAAATAATCTATTAACAACACAATGATTACAAAACAACATGGAACAGTAAAAAGCAAAACAATGGGCACAGAGGTTGAGCAAAGGTCTCAAGAACAATATCAAAGTTGGCAGAGTGCTATTATTTTATGACGCTTTTCTAAAGATGTCTATCTCCGGTGAATGCTGAGGTGATCAGGTAACAAAGGTACAATATATTCAACGTGACACAAACAAGGAAGTTCGAACAGGCCATTTCAAGTTGGATGCGTCCTCACAGAGGCGTCTCCTCATGAGCGGGATCAGATCGTCCTACACAAACACTCGACCACGAGGGAGGGCGGTAAAAGATAAATCTGTCCCAGTAACGGTGGCCAAAGAGCCGGCGGTCTGTGATGTGGCTCGTCACACATATTGTTTCTTCTGGGCGTGTGAGGCAAGGTCTTTGGCTTTCTCCTTGGCTGCCAGTGCGGTCTCTCTCGCTCGCTCGGTCGCAGTTTCCGTTAAAGTTCTTGATGGAGTTTCACCTACAAAAGTCCCAACACGGCGGTTAGGATATCGGTTGAAATCTAGTTGTAGAAACCTCTGCGGTCTATTTATAGTCCTGAATAACATTGCAATAACATTTTAATTATTCATATATTTTGCACAGACTTGTCTGTGTGTGCTAACGTGAATCTTAACAGCCTAGCTACCATCAGAGCACTTCTTTGTTGTTCCTTTTTTATAGCACATATTTTTGTTACTAATAAATTTAACTAAGATTCCAGGAACTAATTCAATGTATTCATTATTGATGTTGTTATTGACAATTTACCTTGCAATTTGGCCAGCACATATTCAAAGCCTTTCATGGTCTTTGTAACGCTGGTCTTGAACCTTGCAAGACCAAATTCCTGGAAAGAGAGGACACAAAGTCAACCAAGAACGAAACGGACACACAGACAGAGAATAATGTGTCAACAACCTATAGGTCGTATCAACGCGTATTTACTAACAGACGTTTCAGAGCTTTAACAATAAAAGACCATTCTGATTCGGTCATAAATCATTCAGCCGCCTAAGTCTTTGCAGACAGCTTCGCCCGCTCAGCTGTTGTATCTTAACACAGCGTATTATGTTTCCAGTTACAGAACGAAAGATAAGTGCGTGAGCCTCCCTTTCAGACACGCCGCACCACTTTCCCTGGGCTGTTACGTAGCGTGGCGCTCCACTTTACTGACCTGAACAGCTCTAGTAAGCCCATAGACACTGGAAGAGATCCAAGCTTCTCTCTTTATCTCGGTCCAGCCGCCGTTCTCAGGGTTAATTCTGTACTCGCAACGCTCTTCCACGGACTGGGACCGAGGGGAGAAAAAAAACAAACAGAAACAACACGAGGGCACGTTATTACTCGTTCCTGTTATTACTAGTCACTACTGTGCGGTGCCGAGTGCCTATGGAAGCAAACATTGTGGCACCATGAGGCGAGCGTGGCTGATGTTCCACGAGAGCGTGGTCATGGTCCTTTTCTGGGGGTCCACAATGGAGTCCTCGATGATGTACGCCGAGCTGGCCATGTGCTTCGGAAGGTACCGCTCCATCCAGCGGGGCGCTCGGCTAGTTTTGGTCAACAGACGTCTGGAAAGGAGGCAGTTGGTTGGAGTAACCTCTCGGAAAATGATGTCCTCAGTCAAAACGTGGTTACTGTGGGAAAGAGGGAAAGCTGTGGATCAACATGATGAAACCTTTGCGTAGCTGAACAAGCAAATGTTTGGAACTTTAGTTTGATAATGGACTTGACAGAACAATTAGTTGATTATCACATTTTATTTCCCACAATCAATTTATCAGACGATTAGTTACTTCTCTGATCAATCAATTAATAGTTTTGGTCTAAAAATGTCAAAACCAGTTTCATTCAAATTGCTTGTTTTGTCTGACCAACAGTCCAAAACCTAAAGATCTGCAATTCACTACTATATATCTATGTAACTACCATATTTTACCATGAAATCCAGAAAATATTATCAATCGAGAAGCTGTGACGAGTTTCTGCATTTTTGTTTACGATCAAGCGATTAATAGTTTGTTAAAACTTTGCCTATCGATTTATTAATCGACCAATCGTTTCAGCTATGACGTGTTGGAGAAACAGCCTCCTCATCCTAAGTGGTGGAAGACGTTTTAAGCAATATCATATTAAAGTGCTCCATTAAAGGTTATAAAAGTAAAAGTAAAATGACTTATTAGGTGACAGATTGGCCCCTGTCAATGTTATTATTATCATATTATTAGTGAAAATGTTTAGTATGTAAAATCACAAGCATTAAAGTGACTAGTAACCAAAAGAGTAAAAAGTACAATACTCTTAATTGAAGTTCAATTACTTCAAAACAGTACACTGTTATAAATACACTTAGTTCCACTTTAACCTAAAACATAATTCAAACTTTTTCTGCAATGCTCTTTGGATAAAGAAGCTTATGCAAGCACCAGAGGTGGCATTTCCTCACCTGTAAGGGTTGGGATACCGTTGCCAGAAAGCAACGCAAACTTGGTCCCAGGTGCTTTTGAGCAGCCCTGCGCAGCAGAAATACTTCACCATTGTTCCGTGCGTTTACTCTGGCAATGCCCTGCGGGGGGACGCAGAACAAACAAAACGTGTTAGTTGGCTGCGCTTGTGCAAGTAGCTTTGAAATGATCGTGCAGGACGACACCAGAATAATAGTGACTAATGGTGACGCCCCCAGGGTGTCACGATAAGTTACTCAAAATGGCAGTTCCGATTATTATAGAAATTCATGTTATACTCAAAAATGTATAGAAACCAAGTGAAGTGATTTACAAAGATAAGTCCACGGAATGATAGGATTTCGGTTAGATTAAATATGCTATACGTCTATAATGGGACGTTTCCGTTAACATAAATACACAATTCTTCAAAACTTTCCAACTAAACGCTAACGACAGCTGTCAGTCGAGAAAAAAAAAACAAAAGCACAATACTAGTTACTTCACAAGTACCAGGCTACGCGGCTAACATTGTGGGCACAGACTGGTGCATCTTTAAACAGTGAGTGGCTAACATCAGATACCACGTTAACGCCGCACTTGTCACGTCCGCACTACTTAGCTTCGTCGTTAGCATGAGCTAGCCTAGCATGTTGCAAAGCCCCTGAATGAATGGCACTGTACGGCTAAGACATTTTTTTGACCGACATTAAAAAGGCACATTGATGAGACGGGTACCTGTATGGCGACAACATAAAAAAAATAAGTATTTGCATTTTAGACTCCTGTCTGGATGAACTTCACCGGGCAGCCACCCACTACTCACGTCCAACGTCTGATTCAGACTAGAGGGAAGGTCAAACATCGACGACATATCCGGTAACAAGAGCAAATATGATATCCACTATAAACACTAGAGGGCAGCACGTGACTGCACAATTCCACACATCGTTTAAGAGGGAAACTTTTTGGGGGGAGGGAGTCAAATATCGTGTAATGTTGTCTAAACAACTGAAAGTGGCATCTGTAAGACCCCTTGAAAAGTATACAGTCTGTTTTCTAATAAAAAGTTAAAAAACATTATTACGGTCAGTTCAGTTCAGTTCAGCTTTTATTTTCAGACTCAAAGTCTATTAGAAAACATACAACACAGTCCAAATACAATACATGCATTATTCAAAATAATAATAACGTTGCCACTTTTTATAAGAGACAGTTATACCAATGCTTCCGTATCGTATGGCACTCAATATAGGGTCTGTCAGCAGGATGATCATTTCGTTCGGAGAGTCATATATGACCTTGTCTTTCTGTTGTTTGGAGACGTATCCCCTTTCAGCACGCTATACTAGAGAACAGATGGATGATTTATTCTACTTATTAAAATCATCCCTAAAAACATTTCTAGTGTGCAGATACATCTTTGCACATTCGCTCTAATTCCCAAAGGGTCTAATACCATAGGTGTAAGCTCAGTGTTTGTCTGCTGGAAGTCCTGATAAAGGCTTAGAGCGTCTATAATAATCTACTGCACGTAAAGGAATATAGGCCAAGCCAGTGAGTTGGCAATGTGGGTGTCAAGAACCAGATATACAAACGCAATACACACATTTCTCTGTTGTAAAATGAATCACACTGCGTAGGCTACGTGGTTATTAAATGCTTTATTGATGTTATTTGGACCCACTGGTTTGTTTTATTTGTTTGTTTTTTGGTTCAAAACGATGTGTCAAAGTTAATGCTAGGACATTGATTGACCTCAATTTTATACAAATAAAAAAATGCATTGTTTTTATTTTTCTTCCCACCTATAGATGGATTTTCCAGCAGTCGGGTTCAGGGAGTTAAAATGTATCTTTCCTGAATTACCCTAAGTACTGAGGGTACTACTACCCCCAAAAGTTGTGAGTAGTATGGTGTCAGAGTTAAATACAATTTGTAATATGCCACTATTTTCACTTTTACTATTCACCCAAGACAGCATCTGACAGACATTTACCTTCATCCTACTTTACTTCAGTCCACCTATCCAGGCATTATCCAAGCCAAGGTCTGTTGATTTGACTTGGAGGCACAAAACATAATTTCTCCGGATGGTCAAATCAACTCTGGGAGTTGTGTGTACAGTGGGGGATCAATGTTCTTGTGTTCATTATTAAAAGACCACTAACGCAGGTAAAAGGACACTTTAACAGCTGAGTGTAAAATAACATGTTTTGACTTCTTCTAAATTACCTTTTCATTTTTATTTTTTTTATTTTTTACATATCCTCAAAGCAACTGCCCACATTCAGTGATAAATGTATATGGATGTACAGTCCCTTTGGACACAGAGTCCTGCTTGTCCATCTAATCAAGAACAGCTGGTTGCCAGGGGAACACAATTAACATCCTGGTTGGACAGAAACTAAGCGATGACCTCCTCCGGATTCCTTGGACAAGGATGAAATGTTACTCTGTGAGAATACTGGAATTAATCCAAAGTACAGCATTTGAACTAATTAAGTGAAAATCAGCCAACAAATAGAAAACAATGTGAAAAAGTCCTTCCCTTCAGTAAGAATGAACACACCAATGGCCTCAATTAGGCGACGTATGCAATGGGGTGCATAATTAATTGGCCATACCAACAAGAGTTCTGCATTTACAGGAAACACATTATACATTGTACCAAGTTAATTAACACCCTATTAAACATTTTAAACACATATTTGAAGAGGTTTGACAAATGTATTTTCACTAGTACCATTCACAAAGGAAAGAAGAGCCTTACATAAAGCAATTTGCATGCAAAGCTTTGAGCCCTCTCCGGTGACATAGATCCTCAAGCTCTGACCATTCAAGTCAAAAGGCTACATTTGAACCACAAGCACCACAAAGCAGAGGTGCGTTCACTGTGTTTAGTCATATTCTACAGGCTTTTTCAAATTTTGTTAATCTCATACAGCTGTTGGAGGGTGTCCACCATTACGACCATTCAGAGTCAACCCTCTAGTGGAGCGTGTCCGGAACGAGCCCTCAGGGTGGAAAGAATCTGGCTTATCTTCACAACGGAAAACCATGAGGAAGCCATTCCTGTAGTTTTTATTCATCCACCCATACAGAAGAGGGTTTGTAAAAGTCGAACACATAGCTATGATATGGAACACCGTATATATCAGTTTGTACTCCTTAAACCTGAGCACCAGGTCCAGATCACTGGCCAGCTGAAACACATGGAACGGCAGCCAGCAAGTAGCAAACACCACCACCACCAGTGCCAACATCTTGGTGGTCTTTTTGCGGCGGTTGATGCTGTCGTTACGGCTGGACGGGCTGATATGATTCTTCAGTTTGACCCAGATGCAGATGTAAGCGTAACTGATGATTGCTAAGGGAATAATGTACTGTAGGAGCAGCATTGAGAGGCTGTAAATGACTCCGTCTCTGCTTGTCCCATGGGGCCACTTCTCAGAGCAGACAGCCATGCGCAGGTTGATGGAAGGGATCTCTTCTTGGCGGTACTCCCTGAATATGGCCAGAGGTGCTGCCAGTACAGCAGACATTGTCCAGGTAAATGCCATGATGAGAAAGCTGGAGTGCCACGTGAGGCGCTGACCAAGGTGGAAGACGATGCAGCGGTAACGCTCCAGAGCGATGACAGTCAGGGTTAGGATGGAAACATGCACGCTCAGGGCCTGGGCAAAGGGCACCATGTGGCACAACACAGCACCAAACTTCCACTCATCTAGCAGAGTGTAAACCAGAGTGAAAGGTAAGCAGAGAGTGTTGACCAGGAGGTCTGCCAGGGCCAGGTTAGCTATGAAGAAGTTTGTCACTGTTCGCATGTTTCTGTAGCGAATAATCATGTAGATGACAAGAGCATTCCCCAGCAGCCCTAGCAAAATGATAAGGGAATAGGCTGTGATCAGGGTGATCTGGACTCCAAGGTGCTTGGTGATGTCAGTGTGGAAACCAGGTTGGTGTAAACCCATGCTTTCGTTGGATAGAATCCAGGGATCGGTTTCACCTGCCTCCCCTTCGCTTGTGCTGTTGGATGTGTCTGGTGGGCTCATTTTATCAGAAGATGCCAGATCAAGGCTGTAGCCTCCACCTGAGGAGAGAAAACACATCATATAAAATCATTTTTATGTGCCAGGCAGAGTACTATAGTCCCAACAAGCTATGATAAGAAAAAAGTAGACAGTGAAAAACACTTGAGCTTGAGGTGTTTATTTATTTCCTACTTTTCCCTCAATTTACAATTCTCAACTGATCTGCATTTCCTGTCACTGCCAGCTGCACTGTGGGATGCACATGGTGTCACCAGTCACTTGTCTCCACCAGGAGGGTGTACTGCATGCCTCGTTACGTCTGCAGGTGTCCCAAACAACCAGTTTGAGATTCTGATGCAGTGACTTCCCAACAGCAAAGACTGCCAATTGTTTTAGCTTGAATGTCTGACCAAAGTGCTGCAAATTGAACCCTGGGCGTTTTTGGTAGTGGGCTAGTATTTTCACCACCTGGTCGATTCTCTCTCTCTTTCTTATAATGCTATACAATTACTTCTGCCATTCGAAGAAACACACTGTTTAGATAGATAGTGTCATTACTAGTGGTGAACATTTGTTCTCAAGGTCGTCTTTCTTCTCAGCACAGAATGTACTGCAAGAGCTTCGGGCTAAATCCAGCTTTTAATGAAATCAGACTAAACACAACTAATACACAACTTTTTCATTATTGGCTTTATATTGCTTGGAAAAGGTAGTTTGCGTGGTTAATGTCATGCTGTTATTAAAGCCCTTTAGTATTGAACTTGAGATAAATGAAACAGCTTAATTATCAGAACAATTTCCCAAGATTGAGGAAGTGGGAAGCTAAGAAAATGAAATAATCATTTCACTACCAGATGATAATCAATAGAAAATTAGCTCTCTTTGTACACCCCCCCCCCCTAAAAAAAAAAACCCAGACCACATTGCTATCTATCTTGCGAGTCTTTGTTTGCAGTTTTTCGAAGGGACTTAAACACCTGTGCCATTATAAAGGCAAAAGGCAAATGATGGAGGAAGTAATGTGATCAGCCGGAGTCAGCCAGTTCAAAGCTACATCATTAGAGCTGCAGACTGCTCTCATACACAGTCTGCATCTCATAAAGGGAACAGTGTGGTATGTCTAATTTCTGCAGGAAAGATTCATGCTGGCCCATGTTGCCCAACCATATTTGAGTAAAAAAGAAATCCCCTCTTTTTATAGTATAGTGTACTTTCTGCAGTTCATTATCTTGTAATTTCTGCCAGTTTACCCGTGAGAGTCTGAGACATCCTGCTGAATACAGAAAGAAAATGTCTTTTATTCTTAAGTAAGTCTTTGCATCAACATTAAGAAGATTCATGCTGTTTACATTAAGTGACATTAGACTCAGGCTTTCAACAAATCCACAATACTCTGACTTTTATTTTGAAGTGTTAAAAACCAGACACTTTTTGTAGTTTCCTGTGTGCCTACTCAGGTCTGAATCTACTTTGCACTTTCTTTTTGGCTAACACTCAATTCCTCAGGTTTTCTGTATGGAATTACTGAGACAAACATGACACCATTTAGTGAGAGGTCGTCTCTTTGGTGACAGACGCTCTTTGGTTGCTCTGGGGAACCTGTAGAATATTTAACAGGCCATTGCACACACTGTAGATTTTATTTACTATTTCATATTTTATTAAGGCCATGGAGTAAGTGTTATTTTGCGGGTATTGGTGTATTGCTTTTTTGTCATATTTCTCTATATGCTAAATGGCATCATGTTGGTTGTCCTCTGCAAATTGTCTTCAGTCAGCAAAAGGTCTAGACAACAAGTGTGTGTGTGTGTGTGTGTGTGAGAGAGAGAGAGAGAGAGAGAGAGAGAGAGATAGGTCTTTAAGCTGGTGTGCAATTCTCAGGAATAAAAACATTTCTCACAGCCTCTGGGTTCCCGCAGATTAAAGTAAACAGTATAAATATACAGGTGTGAGGCCTATAGGAGAGGAAAGTATCAAATGTATAGAACACACACACACACACACACACACACACACACATATATATCACGAGTCATTAAATGACTTGCTGGATAGCTCTGACCCTATAGGGACTCAAATTGTGGTTATGACAAATACAGTGTTGCACTGCCATTAAACCAAAAACGCATGTACAGCCTGTCTGTACCCGCACCAGAGCAGACAGCCGCACAGGAGCACGCAGTAGGAATTTATCAGGCAGACTGCAGGCGACATGGGCACTTTACAAAGCACCAGCAATTTGTCAAAGCGCCCTTTTCTGATCAGCGATGGAAATCCTTGACTGGAGGTAAACCTGTACCAATCTCTTATCACACACCTGCTGGAGCAAATATAAATGTACATTCGCACTTGAAGTCTTCGCACTGCCGTCTGATTACGGTGAAATACACAATTCCCAATCACATATGCTTCGTTCGTGCGTAATTCGTATCCATGTGTTTAACTTACTGCATAGTGCGCATTCAAATATCTCCAAGTGAGCTCTCAAAGACTATTCAACCGGCTAGACAGGTGCGAAGCTTTTCCCTCTAATACAAATATTCTCATGTGATACGTAATTTGAGCACCTCCATCCTCCTTTTCTCATAACCAAATTACGCACATATAAGAGTTTCAGTAACTACAAGTTCGCTGTCACAAAATCACACATCATTCAACCCCTTTCCACACAGGGATACCTTTTTGTCACTAAAGTAGCCTCTCAATATTCATTTAAAGTCTAAACGAACGCTATCCAGATATTAATGGACTCACCTTTCCCCACTTATAGCTCCTTTTGCAAACGGGTCTTCAATCGAGAGTGGCGTGAAACAAGGGGGAAAATCCCGAAGCTCCTCCCAAGCTGAAGCGCCCAGTGCGCATCTTGAGGCTCGACCGTGCGTTCCTGAGGCAGGTCTACAGGACTATGTGTGAGCCGGGCACCGTCACCGGAGACCTGCGCACGGATGGCGCTTTGCAGATCACATCTTTAGGCGATGCATCTGCGTTGTTGAATGTCCACCGCATTACATAGTGCAGAAAGGTAATTACACATCACAGAACGTCCTTTAAAGTGCCAAGGCTGAGTTACGTCACCGAGTTTATGGCATTTTATTTCATCTCCATTTATTATTCACTTTATTTGCAGGGAGGCTTTCCACCCTAAAGCCTGTTATTTCTCCCTCTTATTCGTGTGTACAGTTCTGAGTGGACTTTGGAACAATTCAGGATTGTAAAGCAAATCCTCATATATTGCTTTATTTGTGGTTCCACATCACAGTCACAACTGACCTGATTCAGGCAATCAAACTGGCTTAACTGTGTGCAGTCTCTCTGAAGCTAATATCTGTGAGTTCCTATGACTTCCTGAAATGCATTGAAGTTCTTGGTGAACTGCTTCTTATTTTAACTCTAAACACATATAAGGACCGTTTTGGTTCTAGATTTTAATTCAGTTTGGTTAGGAATTTCAATCAATATTTTTTTATTCTGAGTGTGTCCGTCACCTGAATTATTTCAATTCTCAAGGGGTTTGAATCAATGACATTATATTGATTATGCATGGAGCCGTTGTCCTTCATATAATGTAGTAAAGCTTGGAGAGGTTTGTGAAAAGAAAGAAAAGTCAAGACATTTCTCAAGGCTGATTGTGCTGTTACAAACAGTATTGAAAATTTCCAAGGAAAGGGGGTGGGGGGAACTTAATAATAACTCAATAAACCTGGAAAAGGTGTAAGTAAATGCTACCTCAAAATGAATGGGATTTAGAATCTTGAAAAATATTAAAAATATAAGACATTTATATAAAATAAACCATTACATAATTAACAAACTATTTGTATTTGCAGCCCCCATGCCTCTGAAGTCTCACATTATTAAACCTGTAGATTAACTATAGCACAGCGTAATGGGAATGCCATCAGATCATTAAGGGAAGCATCTGAAACATGTTGTCACTTGAAATTAGACACAAAGGAGCTTTAGCCAAAACCACTGTCACCCACTAAGAGCACGTTTTGTGATTTCTAACAGCAGAAGATCAGAAGATCACGTCTCCCTTGAGCCTTGTTTACTGCACTTCCCTAAAGCAGTTAAGCGTTGCCTCTCACCGTCCCAGCTCAGATTTATTGCTCAGGGAACAACACTTTATGTCTGAGAGCTTTGAATCCTCTTGGTGTGATTTTATTTAATGATGCAATAATTGGTGCACTGATTGACTCAGCAACAGAGGCATACCCTTATTGATCGGGGGAAGGCTGCCTCTCTGACTCAATTTATTTTTTACAATAATGAGAGCCTCCGTGTACACTGGGTCACTCTGCAGTCGTAGGTCTGCAAGGTTGACAGTTCTCTCAGCCTGACTTGCTTGCGTTGCTGATAAAGAATTTCTGTCCTTGCTACAAACTTGCTTATCTTCTCCAGCAAGTTCTGAAAAGTGGTGTGGAGGTTTTACAGTGAGGCCGTGCAGAAATGTATTGTACTTTGCAACGTCAGTTTCAGTTAAACCACTGTTTTTCTTGTCTTTGCAGGTTTATACATTTACCTCTGCTCAGATCAATCTGCACGTACCTAATGATCCACCTGATTGCTGTTTCTGTCCAGCACCTCCGAGAGCACTGGTGCCACTGATCTGATGACATGATCAGAGACCGTGGCGTCCTCACGTCATACTGCCACAAAACTCACAGTGCTCACACTGCTAGCATTGGTCTCTGTCTCTCGCTCTCTCCCTCTCCCTCTCTCTCTCTGTCGGTCTGTAGGCTGTGTGAAATAATGAATGTGGGAGTGGAGGACAGACAAACTCAAGAAAATCCAATTCTACCCCTTTTTCCTTTTGCTCTTGGTGTTTCTCACAGAGATTAAACTTGATCAAGACGACAGACATTAATTCATAAGTGATTAAAAATATTGATTTTAAAGGTTGGACGGTCTCTGAAGTTTGCAAATTGCATTCCTGGGGTAAACATTTGCGTGGGATGCTCCAATTCAACCTCCTGGGACACTTTCCCTTTATTCTCAGACAAGGCCAATTTGTCCCAGAAAGCAATAGCGATCTGGGCCTGATCCTGTATCTCTGATATACATTCCACGTACCATGCCTGCCAGCATTTTACACCCTGCGGTTTTGTGCTGGATTGTCTCAGGGGCATCTTTGCACAGTCTGCACCTGGGGCCCTGCCTGGTGTGGTACTTCCTCTATCGATCATTGTGCTCAGAGCCTGTTCCTGCGCTGCCATGATTATTGCCTCTGTGTCTTTCAGTCCAACCTTTTCCAGCCACTGGTAGGATTTCTCAATATCAGCCACTTCTTCTATCTATCCTGCACGGTATGTACCACCTCCCATAATGGTTCGACCTGCTCTTCTTCCTCATCAGGCTTCTGCCATCTGAGGTATTCCCTAAGCAACTCATCACTTGGGGACATCTTCCTGATGTACTTGTGGATCTTTGTTGTTTCATCCTGGATAGTGGCTCTGACGCTCATTAGTCCTCATTAGTGTATGATCTAAGTTCTTGAGACTAAAAGTCAGGATACCTCAGCCCTTGATTGTGACCACTCTTTTTAAAACCTTTCTGTCTTGTAAGCCCACCAATGTTATGGAAGTGCCATACTAAATTGGCGGAGTGGTCTTTTAAATCACATTTTAATGAAGAGATTTAGTTTTTCTCCACCAGAATTATATCCCTTAAAAACACGTTATTATGAAGAAGGCTTTGGAACAGTTATACCATCATGTCAACAACATTTCCTTAGGGGTTTATTTCTGCCATTTGGCAACTATCCTGGCAACTGCCCTGATTCTTGCAAAACATGGTACATCTTTATTTATATAATAATAGCTTTATTCACAGTAATGTTCAGATCAGCGCCTTAATGCAAAGCGAAACAGAAAATGAGTTACGTGGGGTCAAAAGAGAAACAGTAACTGCTTTAACTCACGTCCTGTTGTTTGCTGTGAAACATATGGACCAATCAAAGGCGCGTTTGTAGTTGGCACATGCGCAGTACACGTGCACTTCGTGTTCTCCAACAACAGCAGAGGGATCCGAGCGCAGATGGAGAGACTTTGAAGTATTTGGAGGCACAATTTCCCCGAACAACAGACAAAGTAGGTTCATTAAAGTGTTAATTAAAAGTTGAATGTGGTCAAAATGTAAACGTTTGAAGTTTGTTTTGCTTTATGTTGCTTAAGCAGGCTGTTTTCTGACAGCTGTACGTAGCTAAACGCTAGCAGGCTTCAGGCGGCGTAAAACAAAACATCTGACCGAACGTTGCTTTGACAAAAGCAACCTCAAACTAGCTTGTAGAGTCTCGTGATGTATCACCTGATTTTTAATCACTCTGATTAGCATGTACACTTGAACTGGCTGTTGATTACACTTGAAGTAGGTGCTTAGCATATTCTTAGGCGAGCAAGTGGTGAGGTATTTGCACAGTTGCAGTTACGCAAGTTTTATTTCTTGTATTTCAGCTGACCGTTCAACTCTCCCTCCAGGCTTCTGCTTTCACTTCCTCAGTGTGGACAGACTTGGGAGAGGAAACCACCCATCACCATGGCTACTGCTGCTGCTGCTGCTGCTGCTGTTGCTACGTCGACCAAAGGCAGCCTGAGAGAGGACCTGACCTGTGCCATATGCTGTGACCTGTTCCGGGAGCCTGTCATGTTGGCCTGTATGCACCACTTCTGCAAACCCTGCATCTCCAGGTACTGGAGAGGAACTCAGGGACCCGTGACCTGCCCACAGTGCCGCAAGGAGTTCAGCTCCAAGCAGTTTCAAACTAACTACCTTGTGGTGGCCATGGTTGAGAAGGTCAGGGCCACCACCTCTGACACTTACATCAAGAACCTTGAGGTTAGTTCACGCCTCCACGGCAGGTTTAACCACGATCCTGCTGGCTGCCTTCTATGCTTTTACTCTTTATCATCTTGAAAGTGTTGTTAAATGTTTGGCAGTCTTATACAAATAGCCTTATGCGCCAAAGTAAACTGATTGATTAAAAATAAGCTTTCTCTAACCTTTTGAGTTAGTTGAATTCAATTGTATTCTATGTTTCAGTCCACATCTGTGTTTATTTCACTGTAGTTCCACCCTGAACACATCTCGCTTGAATGGCTCGGGGCAAAGATCGCTCTCCACTCCCTTTTCTATTACTCTGTAGGACAGGATATATTATATAACCACAGCAGGAGAATCAATATACAGTCTGCCAGAATAATCAAATCACCAGCACATTTCAGTGTCATCCAATCCAAAAGTCCCACCTTTAGCACTCCTGCTAAGTTTAATTGTTTGTCATAATGTGTCAGGTGGTGTTGTTCGTCGTTTCTAAAGCAAAAGTTATAACATTTTGGGAAATATGTCAATTCACTATCTTGCAGAGAGTTAGACGAGAAGATCGATATTACTCTCTCAAGTAAACATGAGGCTGAAGCCAACAGCAGCTTAACTTAGCATAAAGACTGGAAACTAGGAAACAGCTTGCCTGGCTCTGTCCAAAGGTAATAAAATCCACCTCCCTGCGCCTCTGAAGCTCAATAATTAACACGTTATATCTTGTTTGTTAAATCTATACAAAAAACTGAAGTGTAAACGCACCAAGTGGCGGTTTTAGGAAGCCTGGCATCCTCACGTTGATGACAAGACTTCAGGAAAGCAAAAAAAAAAAAAAAAGCGTACTTGTTGTATCTCAATCTCATCTTTCAATAAAAATGAAAGTTTAACTCAACAACATCCTCAGAACAAACCATGGAGTTGACTCAACACACAAAAAGAAGCAGTCTCAACCAAAGCCAAACATTTTAAGGTAGAAATATTTATTGCAGAACAGTTTTTCTGCTCGCTCAGTGTTGGGCACGTTTGCAGTTGTTTGTGAGTTCCTTGATTCTCCGCATAGACACTCTTTCTTTCTGTCCCCACTTTAATTTGATGGGGGTTTTTTTCTCTACAGAAACACCTGAAAGAGACTTTGGAGAGCCATCGCCTGAGGAAGGAGGACTTCATCAAGAGTGCTCGCAGAGACAAAGAGAAGATCGATACCATAAAGGTACACTCCTCTGGAGAACCCAAGGGATGGCAGCACTTAACAGATAAGAATGCACACGTCCCTCTCTAATGGCTGTTTGCAATACGTCGCTGTGCATATTCAGCGGTGTTTGCAGATGTGACAAGTGACAGTTTGTGCTTTGATATGTAAAACATAATGGTCTCATGCTTGGGCGCATAAAGGCCTTGTGTGTCAACTATGCATAGGAAATCCTTAACTCACTATACAGTCTTATTCCTACATGACATCAATTCTGCCATATTAGCTTCAGCAGAATGACCCGGCGCATCAAACCAAGCACTTCTAATTTTGCTGCAAGAAAAAAATAGACAACACTGCGTTACACCGTGTGAAAACCCGTGCACAGGCTGAAGCAACAGAGACAAAAGCCCATCTAATGTGTGTGAGACAGATGGAAGATAAGAGCTTGAGTTTAGTTGTGCATGCTGTGCTGAGACGATGAACAGGACATCCTTCTCGGCTTAGACAGCCTGTGCTTGTTTGACGCACGTGGTAGTACCTCTTGTTTGTCTCTCTCTGCAGATGTGTACTTTTGCACAAATGATCTAAAGCTTTAACGGAACGAGCCACTTGGCAAAAACATGGCGAACTCTAATGAGAAATGTGGTAATACAAATAAAGCAAGACGCTACGTCACATCCTCTACATGTCATTTTTGTGGTCCTTTTTCCCCCGTCGCAGAGAGTCGGAGCAGATCTGCAGGCTCATATCAAAGGGGAATTTAGAGCTCTCCATCAGATCCTGCACGACGAGGAGACCCGCGTGCTGGAGCAGCTAAGGAGAGAGCAGGAGGAGGAGCTGGAGAGAGTCCAGCGCCACCTGGAGGCCACGGAGCTGGCCGCCAGGGAGCTGGAGGACAATATGAGAGCGCTACAGCAGGCCAGCGCTGCCACGGAGAACGGCGCGCTGACTGAGGTGAGGCCTCGGCTTGGACGACAAGTTCAAATTTTGTCTGGAATGTTTGATGCCTCAAAGTAGCTGTCAAGTTGTGAACGTGTAGCTCACATCTGAACTTTTTAGAAAACCCAAAGTGCGATCTAATTTGAGTTGTAAATCTCGCATCAGCTCCAAACAACGCTTGTTAATGTGATTTTTCTTTCATTTCCTTCCCTCTAGCTCCCACAGCTAAGGTAAGTGTTCATTTCAGTGGATCGATTGCTTTTGACATTTTTGCAACTGTCATATGCTTTATTTGATTTTTACCTTCCTTTAATGTCTTTTGTGCTGAGAACAAATGACCCAGACGGTCAGAATTTATGTTCGCTTTGTTTCGACAGACCATGTGTGCAGGTGTTTATTGTCCCGGAGTTTAATATAAACGCGTTCAGAAACAAATACATGGTCCCGTTACAGTACATCACATGGAGAAAGATGTTCACGTCTCTGAAGCCAGGTAAGAAAAGATTTATTTATAAAGCATTTTTTAAAAACACATAATTACAAAGTGCTTCGCACACATACAAAAAAATCTAAATGAATAAATACACAAAGGAAAAGTAAATTGCAATTGAAAACATTTCAGAGAAGGTAATTTCCCTCTGATATGCTTCACTAGACACAAAAAGACGAGCTAAAAACTGGTTCTGCCTCAACAAATGGAGTAATTACAGTAAAATGACTAGTGGGAGTATTATAAAAACATTAAAGTGGTGACAGAATGACAGTAATGACCCCATTGTTCCACTGATATATTTTCAATTTAAAATGTGACACATTACAGAAAATATGATCACTTGTCATTTTATGAATTGTTTCACCCCAAAGGTCCTTCCCCGTTAACGTTTGATGTCGACACAGCGCACCCGAGTATCCACGTCGGCAGGGACAAAACTGTGGCCGTCGAGTGTGACGTCATGGTCCCGCATACTGAGCACAACAAGCGTTTCCTCCAGTGTGTCAACATTCTGGCTGCCCAGGGCTTCCAGTCAGGCCGGCACTACTGGGAGGTCGAAGTGGGCTCCAAACCCAAGTGGGACCTGGGCGTGGCCTCCGAGGCCGTCGGCCGCCACGCTCGGATCAAGCTGAGTCCCGAAAGCGGCTACTGGACGCTGCGGCTGCGTAACGGAAACGAGTACTCTGCCGGCACGCAGCCCTGGACGAGGCTGCGCCTCGGCTCTTCCCCTCAGAGGTTCGGGGTGTTCCTGGACTGCGAGGAGAGACGGGTGTCCTTCTTCAACGCCGACAACATGAGTCTGCTCTACTCGTTCACCAACGGGCCGAGAGGAAAGGTGTTCCCCTTCTTCAGCCCGTGCATTAGCGACAGCAGTCAGAAACCTCAGCCTATTAAACTCCTCCACTACCCTCCTGTCGCTCTGTCGGGCTAACATGGGCGCAATCAATAAAAACATTTCAGTATGTAAGAGCTGTCCATTCACTTATTGACCAGTGACTATTACCGCTCCGCTATTAAAGGACGGAAACTGCCATTGTTAGCATTAGGGGCCTGTTTCAGACTGTTCTCTTGTTTTCTGAGCTCTAATGATCAGAAATCACCAGCTGCTTCTATTTTCTGAATCTGAAATGAACTTTAAAAGCCTTGACATGTTGTGAAAATTGCCAAATTCGTATAAAAATGCCACTGTGCTGTAATCTTTCAACCATTTTGGGTTGAATGAAGCTTAGATGCAACAAGTTCCATTTTCAAGGCACACTGGTACTTCACTGTTCAACCAAATATCTTAAGTAGATGGAGATAGTTGACCTTTCAAATGATAATCTGACTGATTATCTCTCATCAAATCAGACTCTCCTTAGACTCGCTTGTGAAAGTGTTCTTTAATCACCAGTGAGTACAATCAGCATGACGGGCTTGTGCACTTCACTTCGAGATGTAATATTTGATTTAAATGGTTCTTAAATGTTTAGCCATTTGTATTTTACATGTGTTTTCTGATTAGGTTTTACACTATGAGTTCTTTATCTGACTTCTAGCTGCTCCTGTTTGTCAATGTTTGTAGTCATTTATATACATGTGCTTAAATCTGGACACGAATATGATATTTCGTTTTTTGTCGCTCAAGGAAAAATCAAAAAGTCCATTGCAGGATTCAGTCTATGCAGTATATTTTATTGTGTTGTCAGTTACTTGTTGGATCGTTTCCTGTTAAAGACCCTGACAGTCATTGTAAAACCTGCTGATGCAAACAATAAATCAAATCACTTTTTCTTTCTTAAATGACCAGTGTCTTTGATCCTTTTCTGCAGCTGTGACACGGCACTCTTGCGTGACCTCACTTGAAACCACCGTGGATGTTATTAAGCATCATCAAAGCACAGCACACAACCGCGAGCGCGCAGGGCCGTCTCTCGACACTCGGAACAGCAGTGGGCGGGCTCTCGGTTATCTTCACAAACACACGAGAGCACCGACTTCCTGTTTCCTCCTGCCAGGTGAAAGGTCGGATAAACAGAGTGACAGCGGGGATGCCTCTGGGCTGCTCGACTGTCCTCGGGGGCATCGAGCAGGACGCTGCCGCCTCCCCTGCTGATTGGGAAACAAAGGCCGCACAGCGGCTGCGTGGAATGGGTGCATTTTCGACACACTTATACGCACAGTGGTCCTTCGCTGTGACCTATAAATGCAGACTGACACAACCTCAACCTCCTGAAATGACAAGAGCCTTTACTGTATATTGATTATGGATAGATTGTGAGAAGATCCGCTATGTTTATGTGGCTCTCTTTGGACCCCGTGTCCTCTCTGGAAAGCCGAGTGTCCTCTGATTGACCTGCACAACCAAAGTACCAGACTTCCAAATAAATGCCAGTGTTCCTCCCAACTTATTTGTGTTTACTGACATGTTAACTGCTTGTTTCGCTGCCGCTACAAGTGGACATAAATCAATCACAACAGGATTGAATTCATTTAGGGTTGTGAAAAGTTTGGGTTAACTGAAGGGAGCTGCAAGAGTTCAGCATCATAGAGAAATGTATGTGGACCAGCTGTAGTCCACTCACGTGCTTTAGCTTCATGGTTAGCAAATAATTTACATGCAAACACGTAGCTCCTTCTTCTAGACAGGAAGCTCGCCAGAAACTATGGCTCCCTCGGTGGAAACCAAACCAAACCCAAAAAAAGGCTACTTCAGAGTAGCTTGACAGTGCGCAGTGAAGCGCACGGGCCCATTGGCGTGCACTTCAGTGAGAGGGCGAGCGCGTGCACGTGCGCTTCACATCCTTCCTATGATAGCAGCCGTGGATCTGTAATGTGTTTCCTGACCCGAGGATGGGCCGGATGGAGCGCTGGCACCTCAAGGACCCGTCCTCGAGTCCTCAGCTGTCTCTCAGGAGCCGGCCGAGTTATAAACTGAAACGTTGTCATGTGACACAGCGGGGGCAACCATGCTGTCCTGCATGAGGGCTGTTGTTTGTCATCACTGTTGTCTGAACGGCTTGTCTGGATGCTTTTGTGTGCAGTTTATTCTTTTATTGGCCACTCAAGTGTTTTCCTGCGTTTATGACATTATCTCTTTTGTATTTGTAAGAAGATTTGGTCACTCCCGGGACAAAGCTTTGTTAAACTATCAGCACGATTTAGTGTGTTTATTTTCCTCTGAAACCACGGGCGCTGCGGGGCTGAAACCAGGAGAACATTTTAATTACAACCATTCAATCACAACATTGTGTTTTAGGGTCAGAGAGGTGGATTGCCGTAAGGGATTTGGGGGAAACGCATGCCCACAATAATACGCAACGATCCTTTGAGTCCCTGTTATTCCACACACTCCTGATGCCCGGTCCCTGTAGTTCAGAAGTCATTAGGAATAACATCATCATAGTGAGAAAAATATATATGTTTTCATGTTTTCATACAGCTTATCGCTAGCTGCTGATCAATGGGGGTGGACTAGAGTTCACAGTTAGGAAGAAGTCAGCAGGCGTTATTGTTGTTGTAGTGGATTTTCAAGTGGAGATAGAGCCTCGATTTTACAGAACACTCGTGGTGCTGGAAAGCAGACCTGTCTGGGATTGATTATACTGGTTTAAATGAGCGTGCAGATTCATCCGTGGCTCCAGAAGAGGGTGGACTGGACCTCGAAGCTGCTGCTGCTACGTCGGACGATTAATGAATAAAACCCAACTGCACCAGAAACTCTTATCTGTATGTGTGAGTGTGTGTGTGTGTCTGATTTCATGCTCGATCACCCAAGTGCACTCCGCTGGTAACCTCTGAGTTTTCATATATGGGTTTTCCAAAAACCCTCCCTGTAAAATGAAACGGGGCTGAGAGCAGCTCACTACGGGCATGCTGTGCTCTTAGCGCATGCTTTTAATTCCCACTCCGGGCCCTCCCCGAGGAGGATGGATGTGTGGGCGGAGGAGGGGGTTAACAGGACTTGGACAAGGCCAGAAGAAGTCTGCGCAGTTTAGTTGCGTTGGAGGCATCATTACATCTGACCCCTTTGGAAGAGTAATTACACGCTCTTAATGGTGAGCCACTCCCGGGGCTCCTCCGGTCAGCTTTGGTTAGTAGAACGTCTTACAAATGTGTGTTCATGAGCACAAAAGATTACTTTTTCTACCTTTAAAAGTCTTAGCACACAATCCACCTGAACAGATACAATTGTACTGACATTATGGTGCGAGAAGATTTAGAGACTAGATATGTTGTTTTGTGGATCAAGGACAGCTGAGCAAAGGAGAACAACATCATGTAATGTTCCTGTAATAAACCCCCACAGTCCGTGTGGCTCTGATCTTACTGTGGTGTTTGTTCATTTCCTTGGTGACTGCTGTATTCCTGGGATGGCTTTCGAAGACTCTCTGATGGGATATGGGTTACCTGCTGAGCCATTTGGACGTCATGAGGCTTTTAAACGCCTCGAAAAATCCCAACGAAACTCAATATCAAACTGTTTTGCACTGAAGCAACAAGTGGAAAGCCACAGCTCCTAAGCGGCCTCCTAAAGCTTCTCATCACTGAGTTTAAAGTGTTCTTATTGGACTTTCTGATGTCTTGTCACAACAAGATAGATAGATAGCACTTCACTGTCCTGTTCATGTGATTGCTATATAGGTCTTTAACGCAGAGGATGAAACGAATGGGATCTTGCAGGAAGGAAATGGGTCATGGGTGTTACAACACACACACACACACACATACACGCACCCCACATCCACCAACACACAGACATACACCCCTCCAACTCAGCTTGTTTTATGAACTGGATGGGTGGGCGTGCGTGCGCTCCAGTCACGAGCAAAGGAAAGGGAAATCATTGTAAATCCCATTCTGTGCCTTGTGCATCCTTTTTGACAAAACGAGGGGGGGGGGGGATACGTCGTTTTCGTTGCCTTTTCCTCTGCATTTCGGCTGCGTCCTCTCTGCGCAGAGTACCTTCCAGTCAGGCATCGATTGGCCGAGGTTCACCTGAGTTTTTTTCACCCCCTATCCACCGCGGACGTTCATTGAAACCGCCTCCCCACTGTCTCCACCAGCGTTAAAACCACCGACTTTTATAAGAAACACCGCTCGAGCTCCTGCGCTTCTGGACCGGAGATCTGGAGATGACGACAGACTTTACGTTTTTCTGTCGGACTTGGATTGGAATAGCATACGCCTCAGGTGAGGACAACTTCCACGGCGGGTCCGAAAGTTTGGAGCGCCAAACTGCTTCTATAAAGTGACTTTCAGGTTTTTTTAAAACTGATCCGAGGTTGCTTAAAGTTTTATTTCTATACGTTCAAAGTTGTGAGCTGCGGTCTTAAACTGAAGCCAGGTAGACCCTGAACTTTCTGTGTGACACTTACAGGCTACGTTCTGTATTCATTCATTGTGAATGGAGCCATATTAGTTATCTCCATGTAATCCTTGCTTACTTTGAATCCCTTCTGTTTGCAGTCTCGGTGCACGGGCGCACCTTATCACTCGTGCTTGACTGAAAGTGTTCCTCCCTGCCTCTCAGTACGGGACTGAATTAACAGGGAACCCGGTGGGAGTCTCCAAGTGTACATACAGATAGGCACTAGGGGGAGGC
>JAVQJD010058965.1:5000-10029 GCA_036023655.1 Nannoperca australis
CGCTAAGATTACAATCATTGCAATGGACCCCGGTCACATACCATCTTATTACAATCAGCACAAGTGGCATCTATTAATGTACTCCTCCACTGATGGTAAAGGTCACTTTAAGTAATGCTGGCTGAGATAAAACAGTCTCGAGGTTAAAATAACATTGAGCTAAACAGATATTTGTTCATACCATCAGATGGTTTTCTTTTGTCCTAACGGCATTGACATTCTCTCTCCACCCAGACGGAAAATGTCCGTGAACTTTATTGCAAGCAGAAAATGAGTACACCTTGCACGCCTCAGTAGGTGTTGGTGGTGAATATAGAGGAAGATAAGTGCTATCCATGTTAATGTCACAGGTGATACCTGCCGTCTACCAAAGGAAAAGAAGTAATATCACCTAATGTTTGAAGCAGATAAGACAGGAAGTGTTTTCAGAATGCTGCAGTTTCACTCTCATTAATGTGTCACTATTGACACCATGCCTCCTCTATGTTTAAGTGACTTCCACTAGATTTGGCATAATTGCGAGACACATGATTTTGTCTTTATCGTACCTTTAAAATGCACTACACATCAATGATTACGCTCTGTACCACCCCCTTCCTCTGTTCAGCCCTGTTATGTCTGTCTAATTTACTTGTAGTGGGCTGATAAGTGGTGGTTTCCCCTGCAGAGGACCACACAGTGATGGAAATAGTGAGCTAATGTTGTGCTGCTGTATGATACAGTCTCAGAATTGGAAGTAGACTGTGAGTGATTGTGGTTGACCAAATTTGGTTTGAGACAGCAAGCGTTCTGCGTGTGACTGAAATGGGATGCATGCTGGGCTGTGCTAGAGAGATTCAGTCACATCATAGTCTTTGCTCCATGTGTGCATGAATGCATTCTCATACACAACCTGCAAACACATTTGTATGTATTTGTTTGAGAGTGGCTGATGAGGCTGCATCTGGCTGTGAGTGTGTTTGTGCATTTCAGTGTTTGTGCAGTGGCGCATGCTAAATGGGTGCCTTGAATGTTGTTTTTGCCCAGTGTGGCAGTGGGTTTGCTCATCAGTCAATAGCTGCCAGCCAAGTCAGTAGCCAGTCCAGGAAATGGTCCTCTGGTATTGATCCTGGCTCAGATGATTGATTCCCCAGGGGCTGAGACGACAGGCTCGGCCCTCTGGCTAGCTGTCAACACACTCAGAGTCACACTCTGTCACCAGGAGTAGAAGGGGAGAGAGAGGAAAGCTATGAAAGAAATGGGAGAGGAAGTGATAGGGATGACAGGTAGAAAAAGACAGAGCAGAATCAAGAGAAAAAAAGCAAAGGAATGTAGGGCATCATGCCACAATGCTACATATCAATTTTGGCAAATAAAAGACCTCTTTTATAAGACCTGCAACCATTTTGGAAGCAAAGACTAGCAAAATAACTTTTAGCTCCAGTCATAGCTGTAAACTGTTTTAAGTTCATGCTAAGAATCATTTTGAGTGTTGAAATGGTGGAATAAAACACTTGCAAAACATTATGGGGAAGGAGTCAGGCAGAGGTAGCAGAGAGACAAAGGGTATAAAAACAGACAGAGGAGGAAAGGATGAAAAGTAGAAAAATAGAAGAGTTAATTTGCAAAGGAGATAGACAGAAAGAGGAGAAAGGTATAATCTTTGGGGGGAAAAAGGAATTTAGACCAGGAAGAGACGAAAGTGGGATGACATGATGATTGGTAAAGGTGGGGCAGGGGCAGAGGGATAAGTAAAGGGATGGAAAAGATGGATGACAGAGGAGTGGGAAAGAGACAAAGGCTGGTTGGGAAACAAGGAACAAGGGACTTGAGACAGATAAAGAGAGAGGAGAGAACAGGTGGATGGTGTTGCTGAGAGAAAACAAAATAGCTTGGGGAAAGCGAAAAGATAAGTGAGTTTGTGAGGGAAAGAGAGATACAGACCTTGTGTTGCTATTAAACAGTCAAAAAGTGATTAAAGTTTAACGCCTGCTCATGCAATCTATGAGTAAACCTGCAAGCTGTTGGTCAGCGACTCCCAGCCCTAGCCTGCTCTCTCCCCTCCCGCCTCTGAGAAAGTGCTTATTTATTTATTCGTTCATTTATACATTGGTCCATTCCATCTCAGTCGCTTCCTCACCAAATGAGGGCTGACACTCAGTCTAATTGAGATGCATTTTTGCATTGGGATGCTAATCAGAGGGCTTGTATGCTAGGGTGCCATTCACTCAGGAGGCTGAAATATGCAGCAGAGCTAAATTACATATTTATTATAGCTAATGGCCACCGGTGTCCTATCACTGCACTGCAATACATATTTAATAACCCTACCTGTCTGTCTGACTGTCTGTCTGAGCTGGCCTGCCAAGTTCCCTCTCCAGGGAAAAATGTCAAGCCACTGACAGTGTAGGAGAGGACACATGATGAAAGGGGATGGTGTTGTGTGTGTGTGTGTGTGTGTTTATGTGTGTGAAACAGGAAATCACTTGTTTGCTCATGTTTGACAGAAAGTGAGTATGAACGATCTTAGGGATCATTATTATTTAGTTTTTCCCATATATAAAACATCTGTGAATTCACTGGCCTCTATTTCAAATGTAAAAATGCAGATTAAAAACAAAAATATGTGTGTAAACTGGATTATAGAAGTACCATTTCCAGTGCAACCACTCTGTATTTTAAGAGTTCCTTGTTGTTTTGTTTATTGGAGGTGCATAATGAGCAGCAGATCTGCATCAGCTGTCGTCATTGCAAGAGGACATTGTTTACTGCAAACTATGAGTGTTAGCATCTTCTTTCAGCAGAAAACATAAGGACATTTGGCTGTGTGGGGACTCAAATCTAGATGAAAATTTTTTTTAATTCATCTTCTCATATGGGAATATGGGAATTTGTTGGTGAAAACGTGAAAACAATCCAAAGTCCTTAACTACCATGTATGTATGTAAGGTTGTTGCATACTTGTATGTAGGATTTTTTTGTAGTTATTGAGTAGAAAATCAGTTGCTATGCTTTCTAATGAGGTCCTGTAACAGGGTCACATGCACTAATTCCAACAATTGTTTGAAATGTGTGTATGTGTGCGCCTGTGTTTGTGTCCAACTTGCTGATTTTGCCTGTCCATGTGTTTGGCTTTCTCATGACTGGTTGCATCCATGGGCAGTGTTTGAAAGGATTGGATCTTTTTATTATTCAACATACACTACTGGGATTAAGAGTCTTGGCAAGCACATACTGTATGCACACACAAACACAACAATACTCACATACACATGCTGGCACACATGCACAGTTACACATGTGCATCCTGTCATACGGGTTAATCTGGTTTTGAGACAAAATTAAATTTACAAGGCGCATTATGGCTCAATTTAGGCAAATTTTAATGCTGTCAGGCAATCACAGTGACAGATTGAGAGCATCAACACTGGAAAAAAAGAACGAGAGATCAGGGAGAGGAAAGATCGACAGAGGGATGAGTCTGTAATTTTGTTTGCCCACTCATTTCCCAAAGCTGGTCAAAGTCCCTGATTGAATCCACTAACCCTCTGTATTTTCTCAGCCAGGCCACCATTTCCCCCTCTTCCATCTGTACAGCTGTAGAAAAGTCATGTCACCCATCTTGTAGCACATATTAAACAGATTAAAGGAAACCCCATATGTTATAGTTTAATGCTCTTGTAAGATGAACTGTTACCGCTAGGTATCTCCATAACACGAATAACCCACAATCCAGGAAATCAGAAAAGCTGCCAGTGTCTCTAGTGTCAAAGTATATTTATTTTTATTTATCATTTGTATCTATCCGTATAAACAGCTGCAATTTCATTACTTAAATTGCTTGCCTTTTACTGCAGCACATTATAAGTATTATTGGCATTGTTCACACCCATGTCTATATTCCCCCTTCTGTAAATACTTAACAGATGCATGTCAGTGCTCGATGAATATGGATGAGTGATGTACTGTACAGTTATTATCGGCAGGATTTAATCAGGGCTGAGTGATCTCAGTTGTCCCCACATTCAATCAGCATTAGTGGCAGGTCACTTCAGGCCCCAGTTATAATAATACTGAATGTGGTTTTCTGCATCTGACTGATAAGAGAGCTTTAGATGACAAATATATTACCATGTAACCAAGCGGGATCTGGCTATGAATCTAGATTTACGTTATTTACTCCATGTGGGCTGAAGTAGTATCATGCTGGGGTAATACTATATCTTACTTTAGTTTAATCTCCTCTATATGTCATATATAGTATGTGCGGGGGTTGCCCTAAGGGTAAGCAAGTGTTGCACCACAATGCACCACAAGGGACCTGCATTTATTGTTATGTGTTACTCCTAGCCTCTCTCAAAGCAGCTGGTTGAGCTAGAATTTCAAAGCTGTGTGCTTTACTGCTGCTAAGGGTGTCTGAGTGCACATGGTGTGTAACAGGTGGCGCTTGGTGGTCCAATAAGCCCCCATGTGCCCATATACTGTATTCATAGTTATATAGAGATATTAAGGAACAGACATGTGGATTATAAAAAACACAATAGTCATATGGCTGCTGTGTCCCCTCAGGTCTCAAAAGTGCTTCTCTCTGTTCTGCTTCTTATGAACTACAGTAGCTTTGTTTACTGCTTCTCTCCTCTCCTCTCCTGCTGTGTCTTGCTCTAGTATTTTTTTTAATGCTGTTACATTACATTAGCTTTTGTTACATCACATTAAGGTTCACATCACGCCTTACTGTAACTGCATTGTGATCATGCTCACAAACACCCAGCAAAAACCACCTGCCATAGCTGTCAGAGAATTATGAATGTAAATTGGGCACACGAAGTGGCGCATGTGTGTGTGTGTGTGTGTGTTAATATGTGTGTTTGCATGTTTGCACAGAAGCCATCTGTCACAAATGAATTCTGACTGCAGTTGTATAGGCTGACCCAAAATAGCTGTGTTTACGGTAGAGCTGTGGGTTGGCTTCCAAAGGTTAATGAAGGAGAGAGAGAGAGAGAGAGAGAGAGAGAGACAGAGAGAGAGAGAGAGAGAGAGAGAGAGAGAG
>JAVQJD010058969.1:0-26155 GCA_036023655.1 Nannoperca australis
GTGTGTGCCTCTCTGTTTCTCTCGCTCCCCTTCTCTCTCTCTCTCTCTCTCTCTCTCTCTCTCTCTCTCTCTCTCTCTCTGTCTCTCTCTCTCTCTCGCTCTCTCTCTCTCTCCCTCAACATTTTTTGCTCGGAACAGAAACTAGTTGCCATGGCTACAATCATTAACACATCTGGCATAGTTATCCGGCACGCACATGCGCACACAGAGCGGGAACACAGACACACGCGGCGGACACGCATTTGCACATGTGCACACGCAACAAACAAACAACATACATTATGTGGAAAGCATTGATATGCGCCGCTTTGCTGCACTGTTTCCAGTTTCATGGCTGCGGTCTGGAGCTTGTGTGGGAGAGATAACGGGACGAGGCTTGTTGGGGAAAATGCATCAATAGAGAACTTTAGGCCTCAGTGATAATCCTGTTGGTGAATTTAACCCAACCTCCTTCATCTTAATCTGTTGAGACGAATTACATCTTCAAAATATTGGGACGTTCCAAACTGATATTTAATGTTAAATCTTAAAAACATTATAAAAATGTCATTGTCTCTGTATAATTAAGAAGAGGCTGACCAATATAGGATTTCTTACACCAATATCGATACTTCTAGAGCTAAAAAAATCTGATAACGGCATATTGGCCAATATTCTTCCATAACATAAATGAAAGATTTGATTAAGATCCCTTAACTGTGACCAAAATATGTAATGAGTGGGATATTTTACATTTGAAAAATCTATTTTGGTTCCATAAGGTCAAAGAAACTGCCGTCATGAAATATATCCCCTGAATATATTTTTCCATATACATTAATCTTTATACTGTTATTATATATTCGCTTGGTCTTGAGATAAACAAGGTTCAGTTTGCTCACATGGTCCTTACACCACTAAATGTGTGACATTCCTTTGTATCATAGTTTGAACATCTTGTCTCTCGCTCTCATTAAGGAACTCGACTGACAGGTTTTCCACATAGGGTGGCACATATTACAGGAGCTATACATTATTTAATAGGAAACACAGAAAACATCTCCTTCTCAATAACAGGCTCACTCAGCCCAGTACAACATATAGTGGCTGTCTGCTATAACTGTGCTTCTCCGCTTTGCTTTGGTCTTCCCCTGTCCTACAAAATCCCTGATCTCAAGGGCCACGTCGAATGTAGCTTCAGCCCCATCCACATTCAAATGGTCTGGAAAATACTGTGTGTATCTGTGTGTGTGTGTGTGTGTGTGTGTGTGTGTGTGTGTGTGTGTGTGTATTTGTGTGACATTGTTTGTGTTTGATCAGTGGCTTTCAGCACAATAACGCATTTATCGCGGGCTGGCCGCGTTAACACAGCATGGGAGGCGCAGAGACGTGCTTTACTAACGCTTATCCCACCAACAGGCATGTTCAAGGTGCTTAACTGCAGACCACAATCTGAAAATCACACGTAAGTACACACACGTGAGCACAAGCACACGCACACACAAACCAACATTCCACTTCATAAGTCCAAACATGTTTTGTGTGGCTCCGCACACCTTCAATTAAAAGCCATGATAACAACTGCTTGGGAAAAACAACAGGACAGCTATGTTTCATCCAGTGCATGTGTCTCAGCTAAACACACACACACACACACACACACACACACACACACACACACACACACACACACACACACAGCTGTGGAGGAGTTTGACAGTACAACAGATGCCAGTGCAGTGCGTGCATTCTGCTGCCCCCACCCTAACCCCTGAGGACATCCCCTTGCCTCCAATTATACACATTCTCCAGTTTACATACCACTGCTCCCCCAGCCAATCACCCAGAGCAAAACAACCAGACCGACCAGTCGCAGAGTCAGGATTATAATAACTGGTGACTGACAGGCGGCATTTCAATGGGCTTTGGAAACATTTCAGGTGAGGCTAAACAAATATATCTACCGCGTGTCAGAGCAACATGCCAGCTTGTCAGTGACAGGAAAAAATGTGAAACACTTGAATTCACAGAAAATCAGCCAGGTGTACAGGCTGTGTTTAAAATTAATTGGCTCTTATATAATACAAACCGACTCAATCGTACACATGTGAAACGTGCTGTTAAATCGAGCAGAAATAAAATGGTCAAACAAATCAATCCTTTAAAAAAAACCAATAAAAACGTGATCAAACACAGCTTCAGTCACTTTGCAATGGCTCCATCAACCTCACCCATTAATCTCACCTCATCCAAGAACCTCTCACCTCCCATACAAACACATAAAACATCTTTTGCTGAGCCAAAGCAACAACTGAGCAAAAGGAAACACACCAAGACAAAGAAAGCTCTTCCTCTTTCATACCTTTTTGCCTTTCTTCTTGCGATGGGCTGCTTTCCCGCCGCCTGATTTCTCCTTAGCTTCCTCACTCATGTTCAGAGATCTCCCCCTGTTCTACTCCTCTCCTCACTTTTTTTTATTTGTATAAATCCAGCATGTAGGAGCTCGCAGAGAAGAGCGGCATCCGCTGCTGTCTTCACTGGTGAAACGTTGCTACAGAAATGTCCATTTAGAAGCAGTGAAGGAAGGATTGTTCCATGCAAGAGTGGGAGTGCGCGTGAAGAGAGGAGAGACTGGGAGGACTGTGCTGATGCTCCCTCCTCCTCCTCCTCCTCTCCTCTTCCTCTCCACGTTCACAAACACACACTCACACACACACACTGACACACACACACACACACACACACATTTGCAAGCACGCTCGCCGAGGTCCACTCCCACTTGCTGCCTTTTCCGTGCGCAATTGGCGACTCTCTCCAGCGCACTCAGAGGCAGGGTGTGGAGGAGAGTTAAAAGACATAGAGGCGGAGGAGGAAGATGAGGAGGAGGAGGATGGGTATGATGAAGGAAGGAAGAAAAATAAATAGAGAGAATAGAGAGAAAATAGAGAGAAGTAGACTGAGGGAGTGTTCTCCTGGCTGGATGTGGTGCTGCCTACCTGAGGCTGGAGACTGGAGACACTCTCCCAAAAGAAAAAGAGACAGATGAGGCAGAAAATGGTACAAGGAGAAATAGACAGACAATTGGTGGGTCAGACGCAAAGAAAGACACAAAGGACAAAGGAAAAGAGTGTGAAATGGTGTAACTGGTGTTAGTGAAAGAGAGAAAGAGCGTACGGTTGAGGCAGAGGAGGGGGGCGTGATCCTCACGGTCTCCTCACTCTGCCGGCTGGATGAGTCCTGCTATTGCTCCGTGCACAGGCGTTGTGATATGAAATGAGACTCTCCACTACTCTGACAGGTCAGTAGAGAGACACAGAGAGAGAGAAAGAGAGAGAGAGAGAGAGAGAGAGAGAGAGAGAGAGAGAGAGAGAGAGAGAGAGAGAGAGAGGGAGAGAGGATCATTAACACGATGCATCAGGTCCTTCCAGAAAAGGAAGTCTCCCCACTAGCCTCTGCCAGCAGGATCAGCTTACTGGAAACTGGAACAGAACAGAACTGCAGCCGTCACTGACTGGCTGACTGACTGGGTTCATCGAGGTGTCTGTGTGTGTGTGTGTGTGTGTGTGTTTAAAAAATGTGTGTGTGAGACGTGCACACAAGGTTGGTAATGTCCCAAAAATTATCCAACCAATGACTTTAACAGACAGAGAGAGACTCCGAAAAGACAGTAAGACCACGCCATCCCGGCTACAACAAGCTACCGCTCTACACCAATAACACATCTAGCTAATGAGGCAGGAGGAGAGCAAGTGAGTCGGGGAGAGGGGGAGAAAATGTAAAACAAAAAGCCCTGAGTGACACAGGGGGAGAGATCAGAAGGAGGGGTGGGGTGAGCTGAGGGTGAGAAACAGACAGGAGAGAGAACATGACAGTGGGAGGTGGGGAGGGGTGAGGTAGGGAGGGCGAAAAAACAATGTGATATCAGTGAAACAGACAAACCAAGGAGGCATGGAGAGGATGAAAGAACAAATGAAAAAAACAAATGAGGGACAGGCAGAGGCACAGAGAGGCAGGGCTTGTTGTGATTGCCCTCTAAACAACAGGTTCTTTATTCTGGGGGGGTTTATTGCTGTTAACAATCTCTCCCTCCCTCCTGCTTCTGACGAGCTGCACGCCATCACCACCATGCTGTTGGGTGTCAATTAGGCCTTGGCCTCCTAACAGATAGATTAAGAGCAGTGTCTGCAGAATTTCCTAGCTGAATATTTTTGAACGGAAACACACAAATGAACACAGAGATGATAAGATGCTCAATTTCATCCTGAAGCTGTAATGTTGGAACTTCTTTAATGTACAACAAACACAACGGTAGGAAATACAACGAAACAAATACATTCTGAGATATATCGAACGTGTTCAAAGGCACCCTCCATACACACACACACACACACAAAGCACTGGTATGTGTTGCTAGCTAGAAAAAACATCTGTATCGCTTCCATCTGCTACTACTGCCATTATTTTACATTTAAGGGATTCTTACCAAAATAATGACATAATAATTTATTGTTATCCAATTTCTTTTAACTGTCAAATCTTGATCACCAATCAAGTGCCAGTCGGGCTACGAAGACATATAGAAAAGGAAGAGTTGATCTCAGATTTTTGGTGCTTTGAAGTGTAAATCGAGCAGATATGGTTCACAATAAAAAGTGAAAGGGTTGTTTGCAAAAGAACTGAGCATATTGTTCACCAATAATCACAGTGATGTCAATCTGAGTGAATGTAGTTTCACTGGAAATCAGTTTACTGACACAAGCCTGCGCATTACTGGCAGGGCGGTTACAAAACGAAATCAAATTAAAGACATGCCCTAATAAGGATTACAGTTTGTTACCACACCCCCTTTGCAATGCCCCTGAAAATGGGTTTTCTTGTTGAAATATTTATGAATCTATCCTCTCCTTAAATAGGCGAAATCCACTGGGATATTTCTTTCTTTTTCAACAAAACCCTGTCCAAGAGACACAACAAGAGGGATCTCCATGAGATAATGTGATTCTTTCCATGAGATAACTGGGTAAATGTGTGTACGTTTTCTTGTAGCAAACAGGAAACATCTCATTAGTGAAGGAAAATGGAGGGAGTGTGATGCATTTGCTTCAATTTAGTTTACTTTCCCATAACCACTGGCTTTGCTCCTGCTCTGCCGTCTTTCTGGCACGTGCACATAATAAATAAATCAAACTAATACATAAATCAAACTAGTTACGCTGGTGTTATCAGGGTTGTATTTACGATAATTAAAAACTTAATGCAGTTAAGACAATCAGGATAGAGAGGAGCTGTGCCACAAACCTGTTGATACTATGAACAAAAGTTGATTCTTTTATAAAAATGTTAGAGGAAAGAAATTAAGATTAGGCTGATTCACAAATTCCTTCAAATGTAGTATGTGCACACATTCAATCAAAATATTGTACCAATGGGGCGGAGGTAGGGCAGGTTGTCCATCAATTGTAGGGTTGGCGGTTCGATCCCCGGCTCCTCCTGTACATGTGTCGAAGTGTCCTTGAGCAAGACACTGAACCCCCCCAGTTGCTCCTGATTTGGAAGTTGCTCTGGATAAAAGTGTCTGCTAAATGTAATGTACCAAAGTTGTTAACACAATCAATCTACTTGAGTCTTTTTAACAAGAGGACAGGATTTGGAAGCAGGATTGTCCCTCAACAGAGGATTCCTAACACCAGCATTGTGCTCTACCAAAGTAAAAGCTCACGACCACCAGTGACATATGATGTCCTCCTGTCTAGTCAAGACCATCATCCTCCTCTCTGTCATCATCTCTTCACTCTACCTTCCCCCACCTAAAACGCCAAGCCCTCAAAGTGAGAGGAGAGATGGATTACACACTGCTTCACACATTAATCTGCAGCTGGAAATGTTCTTCTCACTCCATTTTGTGTGACAGAAAGTGTGTATGTACAGTATCGCTGACGGGTATATGTGCACATGTTTGATTTTGTGGGTGCTTACAGCTAATGTGCACTGTGCACATTTGTGTGTGTGTGTGTGTGTGTGTGTGTGTGTGTTTCAGGGTGTGGTTGCTGTGACTTGGTGCCAGCAGCAGTTATTATTGATTGTGCCAGGAGCCAGCTCCATCAGCCACCCGCTTATTACGATTTAAAAGCCGCACACCTCAAACTAGGAAGCACAACAAAGTCCTACTGGAAACCATTCACATTGGCTCATCTCTGTTTAAGGAAACACCTTACTGCCATCGTGCAAACAAACCTGCTCAGGTTCTTATTATAAGTAGATACGTTCAAGATAATTTCATGTTTAAATTAAAATCTCAACACACTGACTGATTTTTTGGTATGTTAAAATATGTAGCAAAAAGCTGCTTTTCTTTTTGTAAAAAGTCAAAGTTTAAGTAACATGTCAAACAACTTTAATCTAAATATCTAAAGCTGTTACATTTGATGTGTAATGACAACATAACATATGTTCAACCCATTGTTTCATTTTTTACTAAATGTCAGCTATGACATAACTGTGTTGTCTATTCTTAAGAGTTTGCATGCTGCATTGCCCAGTAAATAATGCTAATACTTTCAGCTTTATTTATCTTTGGACACACTTGGCTTGGCTTAATTGTTGACAATAGCTGTTGACCTAACTTACATACACTATTCCTGCTATGCTTTTTAGAGGGGGGAGTTATATTTGGTGGGGATGCTGAATTTCCATATCAAAAGGAGAGTTTCTCTCCTGGCTGTAATCCGCTAAAGAGACAGGCATGGCGTCCCCGAACCAGCTGTAGCGTCCCTGATAATATAGAGTGAGGAAAGACAGGTTGAGGGAGTAAGAGTAAGAAAGGGACACAGATTGGATCTGACTGACACATGAACAGAAAAAAAGAAACAAACATAACATGTGGTGTCATATTTTCCTCCTTCTGCACTATTTCTGCTCTTGTTTCACCAAACACTCTACTGAACCATTTATATATTTAGCTTGCACTGTTATTGCATTTTTCTCTGGCGAAAAAACACTAAATGAAAAATGTCTAGCCAGTCTGTCTTTTGTTCTTTTTATTTTATGACCACCAAACAAGCCCTCTATTCTGGATGTAAGATTTACAAAATATATTCCACATTCAGACACTGAGCAGCTGAGCGTGTGCTGTATGTGCTCTTGCCTGTAGTCTGAGGTGGTTGGTGGGGTGGAGGGGGGGTAGCTTCTCATTGTAAGGAGACACGCAGTAGCTAGGTCTAGTACAGTAGGTTATCTGGAAGGCTATCAGTCAGTGTGGTTATCCACGATTACCAATTCATATTAAAAGGTTTACAGTTACCATGTCATTTTTAATTACTTGGAGAAGCTCTAATGAGCTGCTAGTAATTACAATCAGACATAAATAGTGTGAATGTTGCAATAATGGAATAGATGGTATTGATAGTGATGCCAATATTGAGGAATATACAGAATGCTGAGGGAATAGTAACATTGTTCCTGTTCTGCATATTTGAAAATATGTGTTTGTTCATTAATTATAAGATATTCATAAGTGGGAATATAATGATGGTTCTAACAGTTATGCTTTTGTCCTGAAAGGCAAACATTACGCTCCAGTTCTATCATTATATGAGTCTTGTCCTTGTGGCAAGGACCAGACAATGTCATGGGATCAGACTGTGATCTTTTGGCTGCAGTTACATTTGCCATTAGTGTGACTTTGATCATCCAAATCCAGTCAGACACATGAAGGGATGCACAGAAATCTAATTTAGTTCACATTGCCTTCAGACAGTACTTCATTTGTAAATCAGAAGGTCCAAGAGCACAGAGAGGATGCTGTTCAGGGCGGGGTCAGGGTGAGAGAAGAATTCATGGAACTCATCAAAAATCCACAGAGCTCGGAGCATGTTGTTCTAGCTGATACATCTAAACAAAACAAACAAAGCATTATTTATTTACATGCATCAATCAGAGGATTCGCAATAATAATCCCTCAAAATCAGCAGGGGGATTCACGTAGAAACAGCAGTTTATGGTTTGCAGCTCTCTCTCTCTCTCTCTCTCTCTCTCTCTCTCTCTCTCTCTCTCTCTCTCGTCGCCTGTCCCTTCACTTCTCTGTCGCTTCCCTTCGGTCTGTGAATCGCTGCTACAACGGGTAAGAGATGGATTTAAAGCAAGCAGGCAAAAAAAAAAAAAAAACTAGGTGATTCTAGGTGTTCTGTCTGTCTGTCTATCGATCTCCTCCGCTCCATTTCAGCACTGTGGACGGTGGCGCACCTACACACACCTTAAATTTACACCATTACACCATTTCATTATTACACAGCACAAACGCCCACTTAATAGGCTGTGGGGTGTACAGTAATCACATGCCAGTATACAGTGCATCTACTGCTATAAAAAGTTGCTAAGATTCATCAAATCCTCTACATAACATAAATGTCATGGCAACCTATCCAATTGTTGTTGAAACATTTCAGTCTGGATCAAAGTGGTGGACTGATAGACATCAACAGACATACACTGCCATCCATACAGCCGGCCCACTAGCATATATTGACAGGTACATAGATTGTGCAGATTGCATGTGTCCTTTTGGGAATACAGTGCCGATTTCACTAGCCCACATTAATCCAAGAAGCAGCACTAATGGAAAACTTCCAGTGAAATAGCTTAGGCGTTGCTAATGTACATGTAAATCTGGAAAGAGATCTCTGCCACGACTGTAACTCAGACATGTCAGCTACCCAGGCCGCGGCTAAAGCCACCCTACGAGCCTCAACAGTGAAGTGTCTTCTCAGATCCATCATGCTCGGGATCGACAGTCTCTGATCAATGCGCTGTATGCAGAGGCCAGATAGGGTCTGACAGACAGCTCTACAGGGGGTTCCCATCCCTGGCTCACAATGGGAGGGGCTCCATACAAATCAAGCACCCCCTTCACTAGAAATCAATCATCACATAAGATAAATCCTGCTCCCTCGATGAAAACAACACTCCAATGAATCATCCCAAGCAAAGCATCAAGTCAATGACAGCCTTGTGTGCAGAATAACAGCGTGCAACTCCTCTCATTTCACTTCACATTTTACAATTGACCGGTATGTTTATCTGCAATCAATAAATGCAAGCAAGGTCATTATCCAAGTCTGTTTGCCTGTGACAGCAGCTCTTGTTTTATTGCAGTAATCTATAGGTAATATGGCAAGTGAAACTCTGCACAATGAAAATGTAGTTTTAAAACCTTACCAGGCAAATTCGCAAAACTGCATTTTTAATGAACAATCAAAGGTTTGGTCGTATAGCGGCATCCTACTGACATGCTGCCTTGTTTTCTTAGTGGCTGCCAAAAATGTCACGCAGACTTTCAGAAAATTTCAGTCCATATAACTGCACACACACACACACCTCAATGTATGTCAGCGTGTCCCATCGCAAGCCTATCTAAAGTCAACACATGAGAACTTAGCTGCCACATAAGGGAACATGGATGGATAGAGGATTCAACAATATCGATTAGAGAGCTTAGGAAAAGCTTAGACACGCCTGCATGCACATGCATCTTGTACTTCGATCTTTATGAGGACACCAACTCCAGCCAAGTCCTGAGCCACAAATGGCCCTGGAAAGAACAGTCCGGATCAAAATGGCCACTCAAATTCGCAAAACTGTCCACATGCCGAATCTTTAAAAGACAGAGATACAGGACCACATACACACACATATGCCCACGGATCATTTTTGACTGTGTCCAGCCTCAGAGGGGATCATTTCCAGCTGTGTCCTTTCAGGTAGTGTAACAACAGTGAGGGTTAAATTCAGACCTACTTTCCTCTGTAATCAGGTCGGGTCCAGACAGGTGCTCCCTGACTGATAAAGAGCTGTGAGGATGGAAGGCTCCTTTTTTACTGATGATTTAGTTCTAACGTTTGGGGAGTCATTTGTATTACCAATCCATATTAACACACAAATAAACACAACGAGCAACCTGCCTCTTCTTAGCAGGGCTACAACACATTGAATCTGATATTTATGTAGTTTTGATTAATTATGACTTATTTAGATTTTGGGAGAGGAGAGGAACAACTTAGTCAATTTTTCCAAATGTAGTCAAAAGTAGCTTTAGAAGCTTTAGTAGCTTTGGTATTGTCCTTCTTATCTTTTTTTTAAGGACATTATATAAATTAAAACTATCCCTTTTAAAAGGCTGAGCAAACCAGAAGGCAAAACCCTTCCTGTCTCCTTTATATTTGCAAAGCTTGAACAGATGTTAGGAATTATAGCATACTTGATGCTGCAGAATTAATCTTGCATGATTTTATTCATTTATTTATTCATTCAAGTTCACAAGTCCTCCAAATGAAACAGCAAAACACGTCCTTTGTCCATGCCCTGCGAGAAAACACGTGACTTCCAATAGTGTTACAAATGGTGAAAAATAAATCCGTTTTATGATCTGCCAACGTTATGGTCATTTGCTTAGGTTTAGGTACAAAAACTGCTTGCTTAAGGGGAAGATTGGTTAAAATGACTTCTTCAGTGAGGTTAGGGGACCTTTGTCGTCATGGCAAACTGTAGGTGGAAATGGGAAACAAACACTGGTCTCTTGTGTTAAAGCACCACATTTTGTTTGACATCCCCCTCGACATGACTTTATAACTCGACAACATCACCCTACATCCTCGTTTGTTTCCGACAGACGAGAATCATAATTCCTACAGCCGTTAAGAGGAATATTGTCACCTGAACGTTAACAAAAGATGTTTTGGGGGATTGGCTGAAACGACTGATGCTGACGTTCTTCTTGGTCAGAAATTCAAACGTGCAATGCAGGAAAATACATTTCTATTTCACCTGTTTAGCCTAAAAATGGTTATCCCTTCACAAAAAGATTTTTGCTAGTTGCTGTGGAACTGTATCCCGCTCCTCACTCCTCAGTCGCTTCCTCACAGTCAGTTAATCCACTCTGCAAATAGTGTAAAGCCTGTACAAACACATCATCCTAGAGCAAAAAAACATGACATCTTTTAATTGGCAGAGGCACATTCTGCTTTCCAGAGTGCAGCGTTCTTAAAAATCAATACAGTTGTATTGTATTATTTAGTGTATTGTTCCAGGTTCCAAGCACTCCCATCACAACTGGCTGCTTAATGTGAAAATTAATGCAGCATGCAATGCAAACATGACAAAGAGCCGACTATCGATTTTTGCATTTAGATTTTCCTCTTGAGGCGTCTTGCAGTTTTATGGTCGGTTGGCTGATGCAGAGGCTTTTCACCTGTCACATACATACACATATAAATACATATCTGTATTTATCTTTCTGTGTGTGTGTGTGTGTGTGTGTGCGCGCGTGTCAGTGGAAGTGAGGCTTTCAGAAACAGACGTGTTCATCTTTATATGGGCCTGTATCTAGTGAGCACAGTGTGAATGGTAGATGTGCTGAAGAGTCTTGCACTTGCCTTGCTGTTGCTGACACTGCAATGTCCAGAGGCTGCCTGATCTCTCCAGTCAATCCAGTCTCTCTGGTGCTGGAGCTGCCAGGGGAAGCAGGGGAAGGGAGTTACTTAAAGCCCAAGAACAGGCAGACAGCAGACGTCCTCAGTCATGATGGTGCCCTTTTTAATTACTCTTATTTCATGAAATAACTATTTTTTAGGTAAAGTCAGCACTCCCAAAGCAAGGTAATAACAGTACAGTGATGATGGGATGGGACACAGAAAACTACATTCATTCTGAAATGTATAGTAGACAGAAAGTGTAAACAGGGGAGGTTTAGTGGCTTTAAATTAAAATGGAGAGAGTAAGATATGTCATTAGAGATGTCAAAAAAAAAGTAATGAAAGAAACGTGTGGAAAAGATCAAAAGAATATTTCTTTTTTTTTTTTTTTATTAACAAATTCCTTTTGTTTCAGCTTTCTCAGACAGGTGATGAAACCTGACTAAACTTGTCCTCAAGGTCAAGAAATGTAACAAAACAGCCACAGATTATTGAAATGTTAAATGGCTGGAGGGCTTTCACAAGAAACAAGTACAAACAGTCTGTGCTCCCTTATGATTGAAAGCTAGCTGGAACTCTGGTTCACTTCAATTGAAAAGTGTTGGTTTACATGAGCGTGCACTAATGTAACTGCTCGCTTCAAGTCATTTACAAGGTTGTTATGGCAACGGGTTTTTAAAATGAGACAAAAATTCAAACAGTCATCTCTACTCGTCTTCAGCCTAAGATTGTGTTTATCTTTATCCAGCCTAATTAACCAATGAGTTTAGGTGCAAACTCATGATTGTATTGTTGTGAGTTTGAATTTGGTTCATTTCTTTTGTTTTATCTGTTCTCTGCCCCAACTTTGCAGTATATGTGCTTTATATAACATTTTCCACATCCTCAATGAAAGTTAAGAATGCAAAGGAGAACCATGGATAAAAACATTGTGGAATGGAGGGAGGAAAATCAAAAAAGAAAACTAACTACATTACAGTTATCTAGCTCTACTGTCATATGAATATTCAACGTGCTGGTTGTAAACAAAATTTGACAATCAGTGGTGTTTTGTGATTTGTTCGTTCTCTACAGTTCTAACTGTTGTTGAGTCATGGAATGACTGAAAGAGATAGCATCTGGATCGTGCCATTTTGTCCTGGGAATTAGATGATAACCTATTCCAGTGACTCAGCACACAGCACCATTACCTACCATTACAGCTTGACATAACTTTGTTTCAAACAGCATGAAATTACATTTACCTGCTTAAATGGGCCATTAATGTCGGGATGGCATTCCCAGAAGATGGAGAGCTGGCGCGAGAGAGCAGTCTTTTCTTAAAGACGACAGAGAGAGGGAACCAAAGGCAGCACTCCTGAGTGAGGCGATGAGAGGAAAAGATGTGGGGTAGGCCTTGTCATGTGAGATGATACGAAGAGGTTTACCACTCAGGATAAAATAAAGATTCAATATGTATCTTTTTTTTTATTGGAGAGGAGAACCACCATGTTGTTTTTATGGAAATGCAAATATTAACCCATATCTGTTTGAATGACTCCTGTTTGGATTTTGTAAATATTAGATCTGCCTTATTATATTCATTAAAATATCATTTGTTTTCCCCTGAGGACCCGCTTCTACATGACTATGTATTCGTGTTGATGCGTTGAGAAATCTGATTATGCTAGAAGTCTGTTACCCCTCCAGCTCTAAACGTCAGTCATTATTGTCTTGGTTAATATCATCATAATTTATTCTGCTATGTTATCTCCTTTAGCAGCCCTTTGGCAAAGGAGTTCTTTTGCTGTGCTAAGCCCTTCTACACATGCTCACTCTGACAAACAGGGAGTTGAAGGCACAACAGAATCAAAGTCATTGCATTTGTAAGAACAAACCACTAAAGGTATCTGCTAAACATATTTAAATGATTTTAGTTTTAAAGGGAAACACTAGCGTATTTGTAGGTTCTTTGCATAACAGTAATGCCCATAACCCTTCTAAGGTATTGTTTTTGCCACAGTTAGAAGAAGTGATGATCCATGCATGGTGCAGCATCTATTGTTGCTCTCTATATTGCAGAGGTGGACCATGTTTTGTCTCTGTGGCCAACAAGTGGCACAAACAATTACAGACACACATTAAGTTGCTAATGTTTATTTTTTAACTCCTTTATGGGTTTGGAAAATTACAGGCATTTCCCAGCAGCACCAACAAAACAGGAGCCACCTGCCTTTAAAGGCCCTGCTCGTGACAGGTGTTCTCAGTTATTCTGGTTGAATAGTGCTCTGCTCAGATTGAATTGGACAGAGCTATGCCGGGAGTTAAGCGAGGTCAATGAACAACAAGAATGATAAATGTTGTCCCACCTTGAGATCTTGACGTCAAATCAGGCAAAATAAGTGAAAACACCTGTACGGCCTTTGAATATGGTTGAAACCTGGACAAAATGCAATAGTTGGCTCGAGTGTCATTGGTTAACCACTTTGTATCTGGATAAAAAATAATAAAACATACATGAGAGATGGTCTAATGTTGCCCGGATGGAGAAAACAACATCCAGAGAAACCTTTATTCATTTTCTGGTTTCACAAATCTGAAAGTAGGTTTTAAACCACATCAAGGCTTTCACTATGATGATGATAATACATTTTCACAACTATAATGTGGTACAAAAACTGAGAATGGGCCTTGTTTCCCTTAGCTTTCCCCGTAATCTCTGAATCTGAAGGTGCGAACTGGAAGACAACGTCATCATATGCATACATATGAAATGTTATCTCCACAGGGCTAAAGGTAGACCGGATACAAAGAAACCGAAGTACTCTGTAGAATCCTACCTTGTCTATTAGTTTGCTTTATAAGGACACCGTGTCGTGCAGGTATCTTTTGCCACAACACCATGCTATTGACCAATCTCCCCATCTTCATCTCCAAATGAGTTCCATTCACTCATGTCTCATAACACACACACCTCATCCCAAACAATGACTAACCGATCCTCCCCTCCCTTTCCATCTCATCCCCCTCCAAAATTACACCATTAACACCTCTCCATCACCATGGCATTCACAGTTTTGAGCTTTATTTTAGCAAAGTGGGTCACAGCAGGTCAACAAAACAAAGAGAGTTCAGTGGCGGATACAAAAACTGTCCTTTTTGACTCAAGCCGCATTGTACCACATCGTCATCATCACCACCGTCAAAACTGCCACTCTGTGTGCAAGTGCAAACCCCTGACATTTTGGTGTTTACAGTAGTTAGTGGGTTAGAATTCATTTGAAGAATTGCTGTGACTATATGCCATATATTACAAAAAAACTCTGAAGTATTCACAAAAATGGTCTATTTAATGAATATGAATATAATATAAATATTTCCTGAAATTCCTGTTCTGTAGACGTGTTTCTGAAACAGTAGCTGAGACAAACACTACTATTATTATTAGTAGTATTACTGTCAATATTCCCCTGATGTCAAGGTTGGTTTAGTTGTTTCGTTCCTCTGAATTGAAGAATGTATAGAGAGTATAAATGGTACCCCTCAAACTCCTCAGCTCTACCAATACACCCTATTAGAGGAGATGGGGATGGGGGATAGATGGGGCCATGCCTTGATATTGACGTTTCAGCTTGAGAGCTAGTCAAATGCTGCTTTGTTTTTCTGTCTTGCTATCTATAATCTGAATATGTGAGAATATGCGTGTCACAAGACATTAGTTGCGCTCTCTGCTTGTCACAACCTGTACCATCAATCAATGTGGAGCATGGCGTTACTTATCAATACAAGCTGTTTGTGGTTCTCCTGTGATCTGACACGTCACGTAGTTACCCTCTGACTGGACTAAAGCTATCTTGCGTGCAGTGCTAGACAACCAAATGACCCTTATTTTTAGAGAGAAAATATAATCTCTCTCTCCGTTTGTCTCCTGTATACCCACACAAACACAGACTGAAACACACGGCTGATTCGGGACTGCTGTTCTGCCAGCAACATCATCACTCTCCTTCCCACCCTTGTCTCCATGGAGACAAGCTTCCAGAGCTGGCTGGTTCCAGACCGTTGTGAATCAGCACAGACTAAAAAGGGAAGGGGAGGGGGTGTCTCTTTGTGTTTAAACATGACTAAAAGAACACTGTGAGCTCTCTGTTATCTTCGTCCCAACACTGAGGTGATCAAAGTGTCCGACCATTCATGCATGCAGATGTGAAAAACAACCAGGAATAGTCTGATAAAGCAGCCTCGTATTTGAGATTTGTGTTGTCGTCAGTGTAGCCAACAGCATTCGCGCGATACAGGAGCCAGCATCTTTCAGTGCATATAGTGTATTAAATATTTCCACTTCTTCAGCTAGCACTACACCATTCATTCATCCATAACTGAAAGTTTTTTTATTGTATCTGGTGGGGATTTAGCCCAGGGTTCATTTTCAGGCTCAGTCTCATTCACTAAAACAGAGGAGACGACATCATAAAATGCAATTAGTGTTTATTGGCGTTTTATTGGTTTTGTTGGCATGATTGACCTCTAGTACAACATATTGGATGGCTTTATTAAACATGATATTTTATTTTTATTTGGGCATCCAAAGACAACAGAACATAAATTATGTTTGTTTGTTAGCCTAGCTAGGCTGGCAGCATGATTGGGTCGGCCACTGTGGTCCAGACCCCAATATCTCAACTATTGGATGAATTGCCCTAGAAATGTGGCACAAACATTCATGTTTCCTAACGATGAATTATATTCACTTTTGGGTCTGAGTCTATGCTCACTGGGGGTTAAGTTATTATCATCACTCCCCACAACGTAATACAACGGCCATTTCAAAAGCACTAAGCATTTCTAAGGACAATAGACATTATGATCCCTTTATTTGTAAGATCCCAGCCTCCAAACAAAACCCATTTGTAGACTTGCTGACTACTGATGTAGCTGGTGTGCTCATAGGCTGCAGTGACTGGAATAGGATGGTGAGTCCATGAATTTCAGAAACAGGATGCCCAATTAGCACTACTTAGAAGGACTGATGGAGCACAAAAACTGGTAGGATAAGGTGAGTAGGCACAGAGCAAAGGAGACAGTAGAAAGAAGATGGGTCTGCTAAAATAGTCTCCCTGGTTGTTGAGTCAAGGAAACGTCTTCCTGCTGTGTGTCAGTGGCATGGAAAGACAGCCAGAATCAGCTCTACGCCTCCATGATAAATACACTAACAGCTGGACACTTCCACAGTCAGGACAATGTCGGAAGTGTTTAGTGAAGTCGGTTTTAGACCGGATGAAATGGATCTGCTGGAGTGTGTGTGTGTGTGTAAAGTTCACTTAGAGGAGCAACGGAAGAGAGCGCTTTCATCGGCTTAACACCTTCACCTTAACTAGGCGTCAGAATGGGTACTCTGTGTTCATCACATTTATAGACACACACAGGCATGCATGCACAGATGCATAAAAATAAACGCACCCGCGCACGCAGCATGCGTTCATGCCATACCGTGTCTGTGTACAATTACAGAGGAAGAGAAACTTTTTAAAGGTCAGAGGACACAGAGAATCCTGGGAGAGTACTGAGCGCTGTACGGGGGCACGGAAAGAGCGAGGTATAGTTTATAGAAGTGGGAGAGAGCAAAGAAGGCTGTTTCCACTCCTGTCAACATTCTGCACATTTACGTTTTACTGTGAGTGTCTGTGGTGTTTCATTTGTGTGAGCGAGAGCAGGAAACAGAGTGAAAACAGAGAGTAAAGGCCACACTAGCTCATTAATTTTCAGAAGAACTCTCCTCCGAAACCAACAAACAATAATTGTGGCTTCACCTCAGATACATCTCCTCCAGGTCACTTCAGCACAAACAGAAGTGCAATCACGCCTGTGTCATAACATCCACATGCTGTTCATGGGATCCCGATGAAGAAAGAAAAAAGGCTCTCATAATCTGTAGACACAAGGACGGGTATATGCTTGAGTTCAGTTGATGGTCAAGAGTGATGGCTGCTTACCTCACAGTAATGCTGATTAGAGAGTTGTGAGAGTTGAAATACAGAGTGCTTTTTTTGTGCGATGCTGGGGTTGCAAACCACTGTTTTCCAGATGAGCATGTTTTGAGATTGTGGGTTTCTTATAATTGGGCTGAGGCAGGTCTAGACATAAATCTAGTGAGAGATGTCAACAAACAAAAGGCAAAAAGAAAAACAAGATACCCATCCACAAGCTTTCTTTAGTCTTTATTGTGGAAAGATGGAAAACAGGTTGAACAAAACCCCGAAGCCTAGAGTGAACTTAGCCAAGCCCTAATGATTAAAGAAGATTGTTCTCCTTTTGATGTAACCTAAACAAGCACAGACTAAACAGACCACGAGTGGCAACAGGAGCCAGCGCACAATGGAAGTGAAATGCCAAACCCCTGAATGGCCTGAAGGCAGGTACATTTTTGTGCCCCATTAACTATGAAGTTCCTCTCAAAATGACTAGGGGAATACATCAGTGGTTTTTGCCGCTGCCCTGAGAGTGGGATGCAAACATTCATGCATGTAGTGCACAGCGCACACACACGCATACAAGTGGACATACACGCACGCGCACACACACACACACACACACACACAATGATCAACAAAGACACAATAACATGTGAGTGTGAAATGCATGGACAGAATGCAATTGTTAGAATAAATCAAGCAAACAAATTACGTCATTATCTCAAAGCACACTGGCTCGAATATTATTACCATATAAGTGGGAGGCATTTGGCATTCTTGCCGTTCAGAGCTAAAGAAAAAGACACAGCATTGTTCTGACTTGTTCTCATGCGTCTGACATTTTCACTGTCAAACATGCAAAGTCACAGTGAGAAAGTCATTCAGCTGTTTTGGTATTTTTGCCATCAGCTGAAACGGGGTCAGGAATACCTCGGCGTGTTTCTACAGAAGGCAGTCCCTGAGGGCACTCCTCTGTGCTGCTAATGTTGTTTTTTTTAAAGCATTAGTGTACAGGAGGCATACAAATGATCATGCAGAATCATGATGAGAGCAGGAGGAAGGCTGTAATACGGGGTCCCCATGGCAACCACACAAAACGGCATGCACTCACCATGGCAACAGAGCTGGCAAGGGAATATAGCGGAGACGGCGTTGGAGCTGGTGCTGGCCTCTGGCTGTTTGAAGTGATACATGCATGTTAGCAGCACAGCATCCGCAAGTGATTCACTCTCACTGAAACATAAACACTAACATAATACTTCTGTGAATAAATACCGGTACTGACACAATACGGATTCATTTAAAAACATGAAAAATGATTCTATAGTGGACCGTAAAGCTGTTTAAAATTAATATTTAAACCTGAGCTCTATGAAGTATTATAGCAACTTTCCGCTCTATATTTTTGTTTTTACTTTACTGTTTTACTCTCAAAGCTCTCATTGGCCTTGTTTCCAGCTTCAGCAGGCAGCGGTTTCCAGCACAAAAAGCTCTGAAAACCCAGTGAACACTACCTGCCCAGCACCAAACAGTAAACGGACACAATTAATTAGCCTTAAGCAGCTAAAGAGCCAGATATTTTTCTCAGGAGCTGGTGGAACATAACTGACATCACATGTCAGTGTTGTTTGAAGGTCTTTTTCCACCATGCTAGCTTTTTCCAGTCTTTGTGCTAAGCTAAGCTAACTGGCTGCTGGCGTAGCTTCATATCCAACAGACAGATATGAGTGTTATCAATCTTTTCACTTGCTCTTCACCAGACAATGGCTATTTCTCAAAATATTAAACCATTCATTTAAGAATTCCCTCTACTGTCTTCTCCGAAACCCATAATAACCTGAACCTAATATTTATTTTAACCTTGGCTCAGATGCTTATTAGCCCTAAATCAAATAAAAGACTAATACTTTTCTTAAAAAGAAACACACACAGACATCACTTTGTTCCCATACAGTAGAGGTCTGTCATGATATACAGTACAGTAAACCTTGGTTAATAGAGCCACAGATGGTTTACCTGAAATGACAAATAGCCCAACACAACTGCTGATGCTTCAAGGCCAGTCGGCTGTATTGTTAATGATAATGGTTTCCTGCCAGACAAGGAGACATCCCCAGAACATACATTATCATTCTGTTACTGTTGCTCCTGGTTTAACTCAAGAATTTTAATTCAATTTTCACACAGCAGTTAAAATATAAAGACATGCTCACTCAAACGAAGTCAGCGAGTTTCATCACGTGTGGACACCCATCAAGATACATAATTTACCCTAATTTTCTAATACAAATGACTAAAACGTCCGCCCAAACCTCCAAAAAATCTAAAGAATTACCCCCAAATGACACGTGATTAATGCTGCACATTAAGTGGGGATTTCACAAAAGAATTTCCCTAATGAGGTTGGTTTGTGAGTGAAGTTTTTTTTTTCTTTAATCAGTGACTTTAATTAAACACTGAAACACAAAGAGACACAGATATTAATCACTCTGGTTTAAGCTGCTTTTCAATTCAGCAGCCATTAAAAGTTACACCGCTTGACTGGGTTCGACGTCAGCTGAGGCTGAATGGAACTGTGTCACTGAGAACTCAGGAGACCTTTAAGTAAAAAAAAAAAAAAAAAACCCAAAACATGTTTCTTGAGTGTCTGTGGGAGTTCAGATGAGATGCAGCATGCGAGATGTATAGGCTGCTCAAAGTATCATTTTGTTCCATTGGGTTTCAGGATTGGCAAACCATATGCTTTTGAAATTCTTTGACTTGAAGATGTGCATAATTTCTCTACATTGATATTCAGCCACCCTGGAGCGAGAGTGTCTGCTGGAGCTGTCTGTTCAGAGAAATAATCGGAGAGGGTGGGTGTGGCAGAGGGCTAACTGACAATAACAACACCATAGACCCGAATCAATGTCTCCATCTAGTGACGAAGAGTGGGCATTTCTACTGTGAATTCTATTTAAAAGTCTAAAAAGCAGATAGAAGAATCTCTAGCAAGGCTCTTGGACAGGCAGTGAGAAAAGGCAGACTAAACAAAATTCTCCTGTTTCATATACACTGGTTTCTGCCTGACAGATCTCAGATAGTCTTGTCTATAGTAGTCTAGACAACGGACCATTTTCAGGAAGTGAAATAGAAGAGCGGTGCCAAACCTCACTTAAAATGAAGCTGTGTCTATCTGTGACCCCTCATCACAGGGTTCATAGGGCTCCAAGTTGTGAGCAGTTCCACCAAACAGTCTATTTTCCCCTCAGAACTTCTCAGATGAATTGATTGGTGTGAATACTGGAAGCATTTCACTGCGTTGTTTTACAGATTAACTAGTTCCTCAGTTTTCAACTTAGAAACTTTATTCAAACATTAAAATATTAATCTCAATTGGGAATGGTGAGCTTGATTTTTTTTTTATTCATAACATTCTGACTTTCCAAGATTTTCAAGGCTTTCCAGGAAATGCTCTCTATTTAAATGAATGGGGGAATGTTCAAAATTGACAAATTATTAATTTTACTATTTTCTACTCATTGGTGCTTTCGCCTAGAAAATTCATTCAAACATCAAAATGTTCCACATCTTTCACACATTCTGGGTATTTTGCAACTTTTCAAAACCCATTGAAAATATTCAAAGTATTTACTTTTCTTTGAAACTTTGTCTTAATGGGAGTCAATGAGAAAATCATACAAACTCACTCACATTCAACCTCTTCCCACTCATTCAACACGTAGAAACTCTATTCAAACTTTAAAACACTGGACATGACATTTTAAGCCAGCTATCCAGTTTAGTGCAAGCCTTTCAACACATTAAAATATTAAACATCATTCATAAATTTTAAGTATTACTCAACATTTCAAGCCAGCTATCCAGTCTAGCAACAGCCTTTCAACAATCCTTAAAATATTCCACGACTCATATATTTTCAATCATTTTTAACATTTCAAGCCAGCTAACCAGTCAAGTGCAAGCCTTTCAACAAATATTAAAATATTCAACATCATTCATACATTTTTAGCCTTATTCAATGTTTTAAGCCAGCGTTCAGTTTAGTGTCAGCATTTCAGTATCCAGCGTTCACACCGCAATTTATTTAAAAAATTGCCTTCTCTTAGAACTCTTGTTACTGTAAGCGGCAAAAATGGCAAAGCTATCCAACATTTCATAAAAAAAATAAAGAGCAACAAAGAGAAATTGGACCACCAGGAAGGTCCGTGTATCTTTTGATGTTTAGACTTTTCTTTCAGAAACAGGCAGGCTTGTTAAAATCAAAATACGTGTCAGAATTTCATTTTTTCGTGTACGTCAAAAAAAGAAAATAAATGTGTTTTCCGGTTTTCATGTTGAAGCAGATAATAAAAATAAATTACAAAACCATAAGATTTCAGAATTTTCATCACTGTACGCATGCACTGAAAGTGACTGTTGCACACACCTCACGGGAGTGCACAGAAATCAATCTGTCCAATGAAGTAAAAAAATGGCAATAAAAAGTCTCACTCAACATTTTCTTTTCCTGCAAATGAGCCCATGTCTCTTTGCACAAGAGTGCCATCATGTGTAGAAAAGCAGTACCACAACAGTGCAGAGATTCCCTGTAAACTTGTATTGATACCGGGATGATTCGCTTATCCAGTCACTCTCTTCAGTTGAGGCTGTCGAATAAAGGTAAAATTGAACTGAAAAACAATTATCTAAATGACCCAAAAACAAAAATTATTCTTCAATTGTAAATATGTGTTCTTCAAACATTTTCAAATATGATTATTATATTTGGCATTGGCTGCATGGGAAAGGTGTAGGGAATAATCCTCCAGCCCAGAACATGTTTGCATTTTTTCTTCCACTCTGAATGCATGAATTTGTGGATGATGGTAGCCGATTAAAGTCATCCGCAGCAACCTCTTAATAATAGCAAAGGTAATATTAGTGTGACAGTCAATAATTATGCTGAATTTCCTGTAGTTAAATACAGAGGGTGTATGAGATATAATTGTTTCTATTCAGGAAGATCAGGCCACCACAAACTATTTTAAAACTTTCAATTTAATTTCATGACTCATACTTCCGTCAGTTAAGGATACATACTGTATAAACTCGTATGGTAGGTAATGAATACCTCCTAAGTGATGCAAATAATTGTCAGTGAGTTGATTTATTTCAAAGATCAGATGAGTCATTATAGTTCATCAGAAAGTTGCCCATGCAACAACTCCCTCGTCTCACCCATATACTATTATATCAGTCTAAAAAACATACACACAAATGACAGACTGATATCAGTGGTCATATATTATCAATATTATTATGCACAAAATATAAGACTTGCATCTGTCTGACATCAATCCTCAGTGGCTGCAATATTACTTCTCTTGGACACATTATTTTCACATCTATATACACAAAGTAGTTACTATGCAGTGCATAGTCCCAATAAAATTCTCATGATATTGCATAATAAATATCATCGGCCTTTTAAGACTTGCTATGATTCACACTCAAACTCAAAATTGGTAAAGACGAAATAAATAAAACTTTGAGTGTGTTCATATGCATATAAGAGCATGAAATGTGAGACATGATCTCCTTGAAGGCCTACTGTGCATCTGTGTATGTTCACTCAATGTCTGTAAATGTGATTACGTCATTAACAGAAAAAGTCGCCTCACAGACCCTGAGATAACCCATCTAACCCGTATCCTGCCAAACACTCCTGTCAATCACCAACAATGTAGTTGTAGAGTTTTAAATGGGCCATACCCGACAGCTTCTGCAGTAGCTAATCAGTCAGTCAGGCTAGCTGCTTTGTTAAAACATCTCAAGGAGGAAAGGGCTGAGCCCTGCTACTTCAATGAAACACTGCCAACGTAAAGAAAACAACTGATACAATCATGGTAAAGAAAGTTATGTTGTTCATGGATTCTTTAATGAGAAATGTTATGCTGTAATTATGACCTCTGCAACTCCTCATGGAGTTAATAATATCTGGTAGGTGCTGCATTCCTGTTTTCACTCCTATTGTCTCAAAACAAAACACTGTCCAAGGACGGATGGTCTAAATTCCTAAAAAGTATAACTTTATCCAATATGAGATGGAAAACTGACAAAATGTTCTCCGATCCATTGTCTCAAAAAGCGTGTGCACCTTTTTCTTTATCGGTTTTCCATGTCATACTTATCTCTAATCAGTTATCATTGTCTAAGACGCTGCTTACACAGTAGCCATTATGGAAGTAGAGTGGCAATACATGAGAGTGGGTTATATAAAGCTATTTCACATAGCTATAATGGTATACATGTGAAGGGTGTGTGGGATCTCAGCTGATTTGTGTGTTCAGCATCAGTTTTGTTTTAAAGAAACTTTATGTTTCCCCCACTGGACTGAAGACTGGTGTGTTTTAAAGATGTGCTGAGAGGAAAGCTCTGACCAGTTTGGTTTCTGTATATTTTTCAAAAGGGAACCCCTTTGGAGTTAGAGGTCTAACTCGTGTGCCTTGAGCAATGACGCCTGTTTCACGTGGCGACGGCCATCAGAAAGCTATGACGCAAATGTCTTCCACTTTGTGCTTCACACTACATCATTAGTCAGCTTGCCGTCGGGCTCAGTTCAGGTTGTGTAAGCACAACGTTGCTTTGGGAGCAGTGACACAGCCTTCAGATTATCTGTGCAAATATCGTTTGTCCCCATCATTCATCGTCTCTCCAAAATTCTCTCTCCTGTTTCGCTTTGGTTGCCTCTCGCCCCACTTTCTCTCCCTCTGCTCATTCACCTGTGTTTTTCTCACTGAGCTCTCTCTCTCAGTGTTGCAAGAGGAAGTTGGTTGCCATGTTGATATCGTTATTAGAAGCTCTGAGGGCCTCGAGGGCATCAATCCTAGAAAAGCCCATTTCCACCAAGCGTGCAACCTGTGGGACAAAAAGACATCAGCATCAGCCAAGACACCAGCTGCAGACAAATCATCACCTGGGAATATTTCAGAAGGGTGCTCTGCACAAAGTAAGGCGTATGTGGGCCAGAAAAATCTAATTTTGGTGAAGTCACCAGTCTGTTTATGAAGATTCTGAGATATCCAGGTCATAAAATAGGTGACAGAATATCTGGAAGTTACACAAAATTAACCAAAACGACAAGAGAAAAGAACATTGCAAAGAAACATGTATAAAGAATACACAGAAACACACAGACAAACACCCACCTGATCCTCTGCGACAGGAAAGTTGTCCAGTATTGGTGGCTGTGTGGATGGGTGCGTCTGAGCCTGTGGTTGGGGCTGTGTTGGGGGTCGGTTCTGTCCTCTGTGTCTCAGGGAGGGGAACAACCTGGTCCACTGTAACAGCCCAGACTACACACACACACACACACACACACACACACACACACACACACACACACACAGGCAGGATCAAGTACTTTGTACATAGTGTGCAGATAGAACAACTGCAATTATTGGCATCTGATGCTTGAAGTGAATGAAGTTCAGCCATTGTGTGTTTGTGGAGGGGGGCATCAGTCTGTGCATCAGTGTGACAATAAGCCTGTGTGTCCATCTACCTGTGGCTGCTGTCTGGTGTTCCTCCTGGCCTCGTTGTATTGGGCCAGCAGCAGCTGTTGGTCGAGCACGTCCATCCTTTGCTGCCTCTGGATGTCCAGAGTGGCACCCATCCCCAGGGGCGTCTCATTGCTTGGCTGGGAGCCTAGATGACCACAGGTGTTAAAAACACATTGATATGCAGACAAACTAAACATGTTATACTGTAAAAAAGATCTGGACTAAGGGTGAAAAGGTACATCTTCGGGCAGTTACAAACGACTTTTATGAATGTATACAGTTTGCTTTTCATTCAGTATTTGCACAGGATTTGTGGGTGTGATTACTGACGGTTGGACTCACTTGAGAAGAGTGGCTCCAGAATATACCGTCCAATACAAGACACCCAGGCAGGTACAAAGAGGAGCTTCTGTAGCCAGAGAAGATTGGAGTGGTACAGTCCGCCTGAAATCTGAAGAAAAAAAGAAAAAGGTATGGAGAATTAAAGTCACAAGCCAAGCCTGTATTAAGCTACATTACAATGAATAACATGTATAAAAAGTTGGTTCTCAGTGCAGACCTACAAAGAATTAACAACTAACATCTTCATTTAAAATAAATGATAAATGAAGAACTTGGATACTCACCAGTCCACTGAGTGCGAGGAGCCACATGAAGGGGCTGGAAGTCAACAGCTGTGCCACAGAAAGAGGAGAGAAGAAGACAGAAACAATGAAAATCAGACTAGTTGGAAAAGGCTGTAAAAGAGAAAGCAAAACATGCGCACGCAAGCAGAACGTGGTCTTACCTGCAAGCCTACTATGTAGACCAGAGACTTGTTGGTGATCTGGATGTGGCCCAGGACCTGGGTGACCGGCATCCTGGGGATCAGCAGGTAGAAAGGCACAAACAGAGAGAAAACTGGAGCGAGTCTGTGAGAGGAGAAAGAGAAGAATCAAGAGGCTACTAAAAAATGAACATTACAAACCTGTCAGTGTAATTAGTAGATTTTGTTATATGCAGCTGAACACAAATTACTGACACAGATATTCACCACACATTAACTTCAGAATAAATGGATATTTAGCAGTACTAGTAATTTTCTGCAGAGCAGTAATATTCTGCAGAGGGTCCCTGTGCTGTGGAAGACTTCCTGCCTAGTTCCTGTTCCAAGACTCCACGCCCCAGTGGAGCCAAGGACTACAGACCTGTGGCACTGACCTCCCACATCATGAAG
>JAVQJD010058978.1:0-10034 GCA_036023655.1 Nannoperca australis
GAGAGAGAGAGAGAGAGAGCCACACACCCACCCACACACAGAGAGAGAGAGAGAGAGAGAGAGAAAAAGTAGAGAAATTGAGATAGTGAGGATGAGATTGGGTGGAAAAAGCGGGTGAAAGCGGGTAGGAGAGGAGATGCGGAAATTGTTTGAGGGGTGTTTTAGCCAGATCAGGTGGGGTTCAGACGTGACTGCCTGTAGAGGTGATGGACAGGTGAAGGCAGAGGACAAGGGCTGAGTCAACAGCAGATGAGGAGTTTGACACCTTTCAGGCTGGGTGGAAAGGAGGGAGGGAGGGAAAAGGCAGGACAAATATCTCTGAAAGTGAGTGGGAGATGCAGAGAGAGATAAAGAGAGATGAGGAGGGAGAGCAAACTTTTCTTCCGTACGGACACCAGAAATGGAGAAAAAGCGATAGGGAGTAATTGTAGAAGATAAAAAGAAACGTAGAGTTATAGAGCTTAAGAAAAATTGGGTTGAGATGTGTGTTTTTTTTTTGTGTGAGTGAGCATCTCAAGGAAATGGACTGACAAAGATTGGGAAATAGCGATTCCAATATGAGGTGTTTATCTTACGGCCTTGCTCCGTCACACACACAAATATACACACAAATGCGCATACCGTCAAAACTGAAGGCCAAGCGCTGCTATTACAGTTGGCAAGACAACCCCTCCTTTTTCATTACACATCCAAGCAAGGATGATCACAGGGAGTGACACAGAAGGGGGAGAATACATTTAGATTTTTAGTGCGGGCTGAATAGGAAAAGAATTTGGAGGAAAGGTACAAGATAATTCCATAAAATGTCCCACATAATAATCAGGTTGAATAACATTTTTCTGCTCCGATATGCATCTACAAGGAGTGTTACTTGGTATTTATGGTGATGAAACGCAAAGCTAAGCACAGAGTTATGTGCCAGTGGGAGATAATGTCCCACACCCAGTTCAGCTACCTACCCAAGACCTGGGCCGTATTCAGACCAAATCCGCTGCAGAAGAACCTTGTTTATTATGTAGCGTTGAAGCATTAGCTGTTGACCGAGCAACTGTGATGGAAGATTGATCAGCGGCGTGATGACTACATCAGCTGTTCAACACTGCCACAAGGGAGTGCAAAGATGTTAATTGCCGTGCAGCCACTTGGCGTTGTATTGCTCTTCAAATTGGGATTGCTGCAATCTGCATGGCAATTTAGTGACTCTCCCACAAAGCCCTGCACTTAACGCCGCAACACCTTATTTGGTCTGGAATGCAGCCTTACAGTATTTCAACTGTCTATCAGTCAGCATTATGACTCTGAGTGTTCAGACATCTGTAACAAGAACAAAACTGTATTTCTTTTAGAACAATTCCTCTTGGGGTCGGAACAAAACTGCAGCAGTAGCTCAGCAATAAAAAATGGGACTATAGCTACCACAGTGGCTGCATCTGTACGTACAGCTCGCCGCTCATCTGTAGTCACTGCAAGTGCAGAGAAAAAGTGAACTTGTGTATAAGCTTGAAAGTAGGAGAGTTAAATAGATGAACGGATGGAAAGAGGAAGCCAGGTGGCTCTAGTATTAACAAGGAATGAAGGAGAAGGTGGAGGAGGAGGGGAACGGAGAGAGACGGATGGAGGCAAAGGGCACTCACATCTATATCAATGAATAAGATCAGTGAGGGAGGGTTTGGCAGTAAGTAAGAGGATGAGTACACTGAGTGCATGGCCGCATGGCTGAGAAAGAGAGAAGGAGAGAGACGGAGAGAGACGGAGAGAGACGGAGAGAGGGGAAGGCAGAGTGACATAGAGCGTGTGTTTTGCAGAGAGTGCAGCAGCAGGTGTATCACCATCTATCCAACGTAGCCAGTGTTACATGAAAAAGAGAAGCTGCCTCTTTGCTCAGGAAATCGCAGCCTAAATGGAGGAGGAATGAAGGAGGAGAGAAAGATGGATAGAGCACAGCTGCACCCACATCTGTGAAAGACAGGGCAAGATAAAGGAGGAGGAGGAGATGGAGATGAAGAAGAGAGAGGGAAAGCATCCAAAAGTTTAAGGGTGTGCATCTGTGTGTGTGCGTGTGTGTTGTTGTTACCTAGCCAACATGGCGGTAGTTGCCAGTCTTTTGTCTGTAGTGGTTTCCAGCACCACCCCGCTTGTAGTCCCCCTACAGTGTCTGTTGGACTGCAGTAATCAGTATGATCTAAAGCTTTGGCTAATGCTCATATTATCAAGACATGGTGAGCCATTTTTCTCAGCTTGTCTAGAAGGTATGGCTTTGTTGTGGTACAAATAGCTGTAGTTGTCGCTGATCACCCCAGGGCCACTACATAATATGAACAGCAAGCTAATCTGTAAATGGAGGCTGCTGGTGCTGTAGATTAAGGGAGAGATAGCATCCAGTTTTGCATAGGATTTAAATGTAAGAATGTCAGCAATTAATGAAAAAAGGAACTGCAGCCAACCCTGATGACCTGAGGGAAACTACAATATAATATGAAAAACATTTGCACACATGCAAACACAGACACCATCACAGGCATGCTCACTCCCACACACAAGTGTTGTCATAAATATATGGCAAGACATGTGTTACAGGGGCAGTTATTGCATGAATATTAAATAGATAATGGAAGAAATGCTAAACTAGATCCACAATGAGCTGCTGCTGCAACATCATCATCACATCTGCACATAACATAAACACAAACATGCACTCCCAGGCGCTCCCACACACAAACACATCTGTTCCCTGCCATCTTTTGTGTAACTGACAGCCTTCTCCAGGAGGAACAAAACAGCAGGATGTGATCAATTAACTTTTGCCCAAATAATTCTTTTTATCGCTTCAAATGTGGTCGTTTGCCTGTGGGTGTCCGAGCCTTTTGTAAGAAGAGTAATTTTGGGTCTGAGCACAACCGAGGTGTGTGTGTGTGTATGTGTGTGTGTTTGTGTGTGTGTGTGTGCGCGCGCGCGCACGTATGTACATTTATCTGTGTGCTAATTCTTCAGAGGAAACAGGCTCGATGATAGTGTGGAATTTATGTTGAACTGTGTCCAGGGATAATTGTTGTGGATGATGTGTGTGTGTGTGTGTGTGTGTGTGTGTGTGTTTGTGTGAAGTGAGCAGGTTGAACCATTTAATCACAGCACAGGGGTGAATACAGAGGAGCAATTAATGTCCATACTTTATTTTCCAGAGAAACATGTTCCCCTTGTCCTCTGTTTATTCTTACCCTACGTTTCAGGGGGGAACCGTCCTTTAAAATTTTTGGTCACAAAGAAATCAACTTGTTTAGGCGTCATTTCTTGTTTTAGGTACACTCACAACGTCCTCTTGGAGTTTTATATTTCCAATTAATGTCCTACAATAGCACCTATTGTTGTAGTAATCACTGAGGTCCTGTACTCTATTAATGTAATATGCTGTTCAGCTTGGCAGCACCGCGTCCTTGCTAAAACATAGACGCAATTAGGAGCATTTGTAAACGATAAGAGAATTAAAAGCGAGTGTTCCTGTGCCTGACATCTCTCTCAGCGCTCCTCTTTGTCTGTTTTCATTTCTCTACAGTTTTTTTTCTGTCTGTCTCTTCCACATCTCTCTCCCCTAATTGTTTAGTTCATTCATTGATTTTGTTGTGTCCAGTAAAGCACAGTAAACCCCTCGTAACAGCTTTCTGATCTATCCTTTCATCCTGGTTATGTCCTCTTTCTTTTTCTTTGCTGCTCCCTTTGTCCAGTTTTATTCCGGGTGTTTATTTTGTCTGTGTGTTTTTCTTTTCTTTCTTTCTATTTTCAATTGCAAAACTGTCTCCTGGAAATGTTCTTATTTGGAATTTATTCAGAATGTATCCTGAGATTAGTGCTTGTTTCAAATAAATACGTTTGTTGAACACATTTAAAAAAAAAAACTTAGAATCCTAAAAAGAAAAAAATTAATTGATATAAATACATTTTTAAAATTGTGTTAAAGGCTGAATACTTTCTTCTCCACAAAAATACATTATAAGGGCTGGCATGTCCATATTTATCTAACTTGCTTTTGCTTATTATTTTATTATCATTATTTTTAAATCAGCAGCTTTTCAAAATGTATAATAATGCAGTAGCTCATGTTTATTGTGGTGATGACACATCTTGATTGGCAGGACTGCTAACTCCACTTAAACTTGTAATCCTTAAGATTTCAGTCCTGGTTGATTTAGCAGCACCTGTGGTTACTGGTGATGACTTAAGGTCCCAGAATTCAGAAAACACTCCTTAAGCACTTTAACAGAAATACAACAGAGGAGCAGTTGGTGTATCTTTACAGTTTACACTTTACAGTGCAGCCAAACAAACTCAGCGGTAACGTAATACAGATCTGATAGGTTGTAAAGAGAGTGGACAGAAAAGAGTCTCAATTAGATCAAATTTTGCTGGAGTACATGCATGCATAGTGTGTGTAATGTCAAACTGAATCCATTCAGTGCTGAGAAACTATTACAGAATGTAAATAAATTGTATGCCAACCATAAATAGTGTCAAAGGTTCATGTAAATCTTAAAGATTTTAAAAACTTTAAATGGCCAAATGTAGGTTCACAGAGAGATATATCCACATCTATAGAAACATACTCAGAACCTGTGAACAGGGTTTCCTGGTGCAGCATGGCATGAAATGTTGAGCTGCTAGTCTCTTCTTACCTTCTCATTGTCCTGGTTTAGAAAATGTGACAACCCCACTGTGTGTGTTCCTCTTTTTTTTCGAGAAAGAAACATCGAGACGGAGAGAGGGAGGGAGAGGAGGATAGGAAGAGCGAGTGAAAAATATCAAGAGTCCTAAATTTATGTGTCCTATTTTCCAACCCTGTTGGTCTCAATTTACTGCGGCCATTTAGAATGTGGCCATTTTTAAACTCACCCCATAACTTTTTCTATACCTCACCCTACCTGAACTGCCTCACTTTCACTCTTTTCATCTCATATTCTTTTTCTCTCCTCTGCTCTATTGCTTTACTTTGTCGAGCAATTATACTAGATTAATGCTGGCAGTTACAATGGTTATGTGTACTTATAGAGGACAGATGAAATCATTTGAAATGAGATGACAAGCATCTGTTTTTACAAGAGATTGTCACAAAAAAAAAAGAGAAATGGTATATTTTCTGCCCTTTCTCTGTTTTGTTCATCCTTCCATCCTGGCTTTTCCCTCTATTCACCTGCCCCCTTTTTCCTCTTGAACTCCCATGTTTTCGATGTTCTCTTTTATTTTCCCTGTCTACACTCCGTACTTCCTTCTCTCTCTTTATGAATCTGGTTTGTACTGTGACAGCTAACAGAAGGGCAGACTTAGACATATTTACACCAGGTGTGAACCCACACACGCTCACCCCTCTCTAAGTTTCTCCCCACGCTCCGTCCCTCCATACTCCACCCATGTATCCTGCACCTTTTTTTTTGTTACCTGCACTTTGGTTCAGGCATCATCTCACTCACACCCCTCCCTCTCTTTTCCCCCCGCTTGGCCTCTTTTCTTTCATTCTCACTCTCTGTCCCCTGGTACGGGACCAGCCACACCTTTCTCTCCATCACAGCCCTTCACTCATGTCTTCTGATCCCTCTGGACATGCCCTTACACCCTTACAACCTCCTCCTCCTCCTCCCTCCTCCCACCTCTTATTACATTGCAACTAGCACCAACTATCTTCCCTCCCTCCCTCTTTACCTCTCTTCCCGTTAGATAAAAATAGTCTAACCCTCCCTTTTCTCACTTCTCCTTCGATCACCACCACCACCAGGATCTACAGACTACTCCTCCCCCTTTTCCTTCCTTTTACCGACGTCCATCCTCCCCTCTTATCCCCTCGTGGACCTTACCCCAGCCCTTTGCTGGGACCCTTATTAGCCTTATCTCCGCCTGCCCCTGCCCTGACTCAGAGGTGGATAGAGAATGGACCTCTATCTATTCATAGGCTGAGATGAGTAAGTGCTTTTCTATAAAGCATACAGAGAGGAGAGGAGAGGACAGGCATTATGGATGGAAACAGTACAAATTTCTGGACTCTGGTTAATTTCTGTCCCACAGCCCTTACCATGAAAGGATCAAAGGCATGCTGCCCCACCCTGCCTCACCCGAAACACCCACCTCTTTAACCTTTAACACAACCATTCCCCCTCCAACTGTTTACGTCTGTCCAGTAATAAACCTCCATCCCTCTTGTTCCTGGCGACAGTTGGCGAGATAGTCCTGTAAACAAGCAGTCACAGATTCAGCCCTTACAACACCCAGTGTGTTCCTGTGAGAATATAATTGAGTGTGACTTCAATCTGTCTTCACTGTAAGTCCCTCTAGGTCAGACTGTCATTCAAAGGTCAAACAAGTAGTATTTTAACATCCATGAATCAGTACTGCATTCATTTTCTTTTCTTAGTATATATGTATAGATATGATATATATTATATATATCACTATAAACAAATATGTATCCTCATGTACATACTCAAGGGAGTATTGAGATGAAGATCATGTGTGTTGATCATGTCTCTCATTTGTTTAAGGTAATTATACCAGCTGGTCACAAACAAGTCATCCATTATATATATATATCGATTTGAAAATGCCATTGCACATTACATGTAGCACTTTTAAATGCCAAAAACAAAACTATAAAGATCTCATTAGAAGGCTCCACTCCGAGGCATCCGAACACAATTATTATGATCAGTTTGTTTTAGACCATGTATAATTCAAAAACAATATAATTATTAGTTACTTTACAACGATACTCATAAATATTCACGAGCACACTCATAAATATTCACCACTATAAAACTATGCATCCATTTCTGGTTCATGACAAAGTGACAATATTCTAGAAGAAAATCAAAGTGCATTTGAATCCGGCACTGAGGGGAAATACCTGCACACTCACTGGGACTTTAGGGCTGCTTGTTCAGTGTCACTCGGCCCAGAGCTCGCAGATCAAGAAGTAGAGTTTGACAGGAGGATCCCTCTGTGTGAGTCACCCGCTTCTTGTCCGGTCATATCAGAGCACAAACCCTGCACAACTTCGGCAAGTCTGTCTCAAAGTGATTTGGAAATGAGCAAAAAAGTATTTTGTTGGAAAATATAGTGAAATGTAAATAAAGGGAATAAACTACAATGGGCACATCTACAAAATTCCAGAGCCTTGGGTACAAACCACTGAGTGACACAAATTAATAGAAGAACATTTTTCTGCTATTGATTTACTGTATATCATAGAATAGCAAATAAATGCAAGCTCACATATAAAATAACCCCATTAATTAACCGTGGTTTGTATCTGTCATTATTTAGACTCTTATCTTGACTCTTGAACACATGCAGAACCAAAACATCAATAACACATTTTTGTTTTCAATTACAGTTGGCATAGATTCATTCATTTGTACAGCACTTGATGAAATGATAACAAAATATGATTATCAAGATCTGATTCCACTGAAGTCAAGAAATTGAAATATTGAATCATCGCCTATTTCCCTTCGCAAACACACACATTTAAATGTTATATTTCCCACTTCACCCTTTTCTAATGCTTTATTTTGTAAACATTTTCCCTTTCCGTTCCTGTTTTCCTTCAGCTCCATCAGTTTGTGTCTCCTTTAGGCCTTTTTTGCTGTCTCCCTGTTTGTCCTTGCTTTTTCCATGCTCTGTCTCACCCGTGGCCTCCTGTGTCAAGCAACTGTTACAAGCCCTGTGATGACGGAAGAAGAGAGCAAAGTAAGGGGAGACAGAGAGAGAAAAGAAAATGAAGATGATAAAAGGGAGTGAGAGAGGGAAAGAAAGACAGAGAGAGGGAGAGAGGAGGAGGCAGGGATGTGGAAGAAGAAAGGTCCTCGCTCAATTACTCACCAGTTCTGTGCCAAGCTGGCCCTCGTCAGAGCCACATGCTGTGATACACACAGCTGCAACACACACACACTTGTGCACACGCACGCACGCACACACACACACACACACACACACACACACACACACACACACACTAGCCTATACATCAGACCAATATGCTCTGATGTGTTCCTGCTGACCTACAGTATAAAGATTATTCAGCCTAGACACTCTGTGCTGAGTGTGGACACACACACACACGCACACACACATACACTCGCTAACATAAACTCCACTGCCCGTTCCTACGTGTTCGCAGACCTCCAAACACAAACACATATCTCAAAGGTGAGGGCATCAACAAAATACAAACACGTGCTAACACACACACAATCGTATGTTTTTCATGTGATGATCCAATTTACTTAGGTGTCAGAGGCAGTTTCCATCTGAGCTGACCCTTGTTGGCACACAAGATTCTTTTACCCTGAGACGTATGCCAGGTGGGAAAACAGGCCAGCGCTCCACCATCAACACCCCTGGCACCCTGTGTGTACTACATGTACTACTACACACAGGTGGGTTGTCAAATGAAATGGAAAAATACAGCTGTGCAGAAAATGTCATCTGTACAGTAAATAGATGATTATGCATGTTTTCCACAAATAAGAAAACACACGAGCAAACTCACTTTCCCTGTGGTCTTTTTTCTTTTGTGAGTCACAACGTACATTATTTTGAAACAGCATAATTTGCCTGTAATTTTTAGTTATGATTAAATGTCCCCTTTTTGTATCAAACATTTTCTGTTTTTATCTCATTTCAGTTTGTAGATTAAATCATTTGAAACAAATCCCAAGAATATTATATTTGCTTTCTTTTGAAAATCCAGAGCCTTGTGTTTATAGATTCATCGCCACAAACACATTCCTGGGGTGGAATTTAAAAAAAACAAGAAACACAGAAAAGATCTTTTCGCTCAACCCCATTCTGTCTCGTTGCATCTCTCTCTCTATTTTTTTTATCTCAACTGCTCTGGTGCTCTCCTTCTCCTCTTCGTCTCTTACTCACGTCATGTGAGTTGAGGCGAGGCCGAGCTCCTGTGATGAATGTAAATGTTGCCCCTCCCCTCCCTTGTTCTCTTAAATTACAGCAAACACCACCTCCTCTTTAGTTTTCACTCCCTCTTGTCTGTCTGCATTTACCCACAATCCTGCAGTTTGTCCTCGCACATCACCCGGCGGTTACTTTGCCCAGCCTTCAGCATCCATACAAACACAGTTAGAGATACAGTATACGGACGTATGAGTCAGACATGACAAATAGACAATGCTGTGAGACGAAAAATACACCTCCAGCATGTATGATGCGTAATCTGTGTGGATACTTTCAGTACAGTATGAAGACCTAGACTGTCAACACAGCCTGAATACGCTTGGCTCATTATCCCCTTCCTTGCATTGGTCACCATACAAAACAGACGGGATTTTACAATTGTTTATTTGAATATATACTATTCACAAGTAGTTTTTGTGGATTTTACATTTTGGCAGGACAGAAATTGCAAATGTGATTTGTTGCTGTACAGCACTTTATGGGAACTGACTTTTCTGAAATGTCAAAATGTTGTTGGCACACATCCGGTTCATAGATGCAGCAGTTAAAAGGCATTTAGTGAAAGGCATTTAAACTTAAAACTATGTGGACAATTCTGTGATGTCACACTGCAAGTGAAACAATTAAATAACACAAACTTGTCCCATCGATGAGTTATTTTTGAATATGGAAGTGGAGCTGCAACCAATCTTCTCTGTTTCCCTCCACCAACAGAACACTCTAGTGCTATACTTTTTGTCACCCTAAACCCTCAACTGCAAAACCGGCAGAGTTTGGCTCTTGACACACGCTGACACAAACATGCACGAGTTGACAACTTCCAGCAATCTATTCAGTGTTATCAGAATCAGAATCAGAATCAGAAATACTTTATTGATCCCAGAAGGGAAATTGCTTTTTGATAGTTACACTGCTCAATAAAGTTATTGAAAAAAGATTAATATACAGTAGAAAATAGAGGGTTTAGAATGTAGAGGGTCCGAATATGTTTGGACCAGGGGCCGGAGCTGCTCCAGGACGAGTCTTTCCAGGGCCTTCATGATGTGGGAGGTCAGTGCCACAGGTCTGTAGTCCTTGGCTCC
>JAVQJD010058981.1:0-12779 GCA_036023655.1 Nannoperca australis
GTGTGTGTGTGTGTGTGTGTGTGTGTGTGTGTGTGTGTGTGTGTGTGTGTATGTAACACGCTTGGGTGTGCCTGTTTGTATTAACGAGGTAATTATGATTGGTGTTAATGACAGTTCTGTGCACATCCAGTGTCTTAACATTTGTTTGTTATCACAAACACACATCACAATTCCCTTACAGTGAATAAAGGCCAAGAAATGAAGTATATATAAACACACATACTCCCAGTGGGCTGTAAACGTATTCTCGATGCCAATTATATCTGAGAAAATGTCTCTGTCTTTCTCTCTCGCACACACACACACACACACACACACACACACACACACAGGATGTGGATCAATGGGAAGGGCAGCCAGCCAAGAGCCAGTCAATTCTCCCTCTTTCTTTTCTCTGTAACATTGGAACCCCAACCAAAAAATACCAGTATTTAACATGTTGCAGCCTGTTTAAAAGACCTCAGCAGCTACAAATTTCACTGGGATTTCTTCTTTTCTGTTTTGTTTTTTATTACTGTTTTCATTGCATAACAATTCTACCTTTGACACAAGTGCACATTTAAGAAGGATAGAGTGCTTTGCTACATCTTTAGCTCATACTGAGGAGCAGATAACCCTGATTCAATCATGAGACACACATTCCCACTAGACTTGCAGAGGTGAGGGGAGAACGGTAGCATACAAAGGGCCTGAGGAAGCTGGAAAGTGCACAGTTGCTGTTTAATTCCAGATGCACCTAAAAGGAGAATAACAATGGCTGCATGCTTTGATACGGACATAAATGATCTTTCTGCTGATGGGAAGGACAAGTTCATAGAGCTCTGTGTAAAAGCGTACTCTGCTGAGGAGAAATTTCAATTCATTTACACAGCAGTTCACCCTTGAACTGAAAATTTTCGTTTTACTTGTATCTGCATTTAGAAAATTCAAACTGAAATATTACATTTAATGCAACATTTTTATAGCTGACCTAAAAAAGTGCCATTGTCTTATTCATGAAAAGGAATCTGAATTTGTATTCTTTTTGTGAAGTTAGATCTAAAGTGAGCAAAAAAGACATTCCTATCAAGCTTCCAGGTCAAACGGGAAAAGAAAGTAATAAAGGAGATAAACTTGATGAATGTTAGTTGTCGACACAAGTTTAATTCCACTGCAGCTGCCTGCACATTGTTTTCACCGCAGACGATTCAAAGAATGCCACTGAGACGCAGCCGGTGTGGAGTCGTGTAGGTAACTTGAATGGGCTGTCAGTTTATTGTAGCGTTGAATGGTATCCATAGCAACAAGTGTCACCGGGGTGCCTCAGCAAAGTAGGCAGCAATGCGAATGATAAGGTTACAGTACAACTCTGTGGTGTAAACAGGTTATGGGGGAATTTGACAAACACATGTTATTTTAACTTCACAGTGCTTCAAGCCAGTCATTTGTTACATTCTTACTGGTTGATAAAAATAATACAGCATGTGTTGGTCCTGTTGGGACCAGTAAAAGTTCGTTTGGACCTGGCTTGGAACTGGTCCCGGTTGGGGTCAGGTAATTTGGTTTTTAGGGGCTCTGGTATCCCAAAGGCCACTACACTACAATGAACTCAATGACCACCCTTATTTTCAAAGTGCTACAATTTAAACTCAACACGGTTCAAGAAATGCCTTGAGCTTGACGTAATTCTTTGCAGGTGGTGATTTATTTTGTCATTTCTATGCATTTACACGGTGTCAGGTGAGTTTCTTTGCAACATAAAACTATTCTGAGTAAAAAGAAGGATTACCAAATAGCAGAGGTACACCATGTCTCCAACTGAGATACAAATTCAGAATTACAAGCTTATACTTCTGCAAAAGCTGTTAAAAGCTTCAGGAAGCGGAACAGTAAGCTCCAGGTTCCAGTGATTTCCTGATGTCAAGACTACGCAGCCTAAAAGAGCTCTTTTCTGTTTAAGATCTAGCCCAACATTCATTCAAACAGTATTGTCTACCATTATACAGAGCACAGACACAAGACCTACTATACTGCATTGGAAAAAGATAAATTGCAAGAGGCAGGCTGGGATAAGGAAAGTGACAGAGAATAGGCAAAAAAAACGGTGGCTGAGACTGTAGACGGAGCAGACGGGGATGAGAATTGAAAGAGAGAGAAAGAGAGCCTTCAGCAGAGTTTTCTTTGAGAGTTCCCACACAATACAGGGTTTCTATGACGCCCGGGAGTAGCCTGCTGGGCCCTTACAGGCAGAAGTAAGAGGTCTGTTTGGCAGTGGTGGAAAAAATATTCAAATCCTTAAGAAACTGCACTAAAATATAAACGTAATGAATAAAAAATAAGATGTCCTGTATTGAGATTTCTACTCATTACAGCTAAAAGTAAATATGTACCAGCTGTAAAATATAGTTGCACAGTAATTATCAGAAGTACTCAATATATTTTTCAGGCTGCAATTGATTTATCAACTGTATGTACTGTAGGAGAGTGGTCTTATCTGTACTTGTTTGGGTAGTTAGCCTGTGGATGTGTATTGTATGTCATGAGGTCAATGTACATTTAACATGTAAAATCTGAATCTGCTAAGAAATAAAAAAAAAACATCAGAGAAATATGTCTCTATCTGACATACAGTACAATAAGCTATTGCACATTGTAAATACTCAAGTAACACTATCCCTGAATAAAAGAACAGTTGTTGAGTAAAGGTACTCACACACATGCACCTGGCAGGCTTGAAGTGACACACTGATTTTACATCTGTGGCAAAACTGAGAAGTGATCTCATCCCAAATCTTTGTTTTAAACAGGTAGACAGGATACAAACTATTATCGCGCACACACACACACACACACACACACACACACACAGCATCAGCTACATATAGGCTAAAGCTGATGCAGGTTGTGTGCAGACAGAGAGAGAGAGAGAGGAGAGAGTGAGGGTCTGCAGAGCACCACAGCTTCATGATTAATGCGGCTTTTAGCTGCAGCGGAGCCTGGGCCCCCCCAAAGCAAACTGGCCGGGTCGCCCGTTCAGCTCCCTTTCCCTCCTCTCTCTCTCTCTCTCTCTCTCTCTCTCCGTCAACCCAAACCCACTGACTGAGAACCAGCTATATAACCTACACACCATTGACTACATTTCTACACTAACACTTCAACGTCCGTGCAACCTCCACTGTACCACGTTTCACTTCATTTCACTTCGCTCCCATTGCGAGTCAGCCCTCCAAAGTGGACCAAACCCCACACTTCAGGGACATTATTTTAACCACCACAGGGGGTTGAAAGTCTCTGTGCATAAAGGAGCATGACATAAAGTAAATAAAGGCTGTGTGGCCACACACTTACTTGGTAAGTGAAATAAAATTTAAGTGCAGCAAGGTCTCAAAAACACACGGTTAAATAGGTAAATATTTAAAAAAGAGACTTAAAAAATACAATCAAGTATAATAAGGTTACTATAAAGTCACCATCGAGTCTAACCGGTCGGCTAGCCTACCAGATACCCCAGTCCCTAAGATATCTGTCGCAAACACACACACCAAACATTTAAACGGCAAAGGTGTGTCAGAGGGAAACACTTGCGATCTTTTTACTATTTTATAGACAGCAATTTTGAAGGATCTGCTGTTGAGTCCCCGACAGAAAGGCGCACACACAGCGGGGAGACGGGTGAAAATGCAGCAAACCACCGTCTTTCCTCCCGCCTAACATCACACAAACACTCAGCCCGTGACCACTATGTTTCAGTGAAGGGGTCACTCCCCCCCACACCCGCCCAACACACACACACACACACACACACACACACACACTACAATCCCGATGCAGCAGCAGCAGCAATAGTTCATTGCAGTGATAGGAGCAGGACACACTGACTCCACAGGCTCCTCAAAGGTCCAGAAACACTAACTGTCATCTGAAAGTAGCCTGTGCACTTTGTACACTTTGTGGACCCCTGTGCACAGAGCCGGGAACAAATCCACCACTTGTGCCGCATCCGTTCAGGCACTTCGCATTGGCGCACTTACCTTTGCACTACAGCGAAAATGAGCACAGTTAGTTCCCATTTTGTGAAAAGGCTTTAGAATCCATTAATTCCCGCGTATCTCGTCCTGGTTTATTCAGACATCCACAGTGTGTTTCAGCAGGGAGAGTAATCCAGTGTTCCATCCCGGGGAGAGCGCTTGCAAGCTTCGTTACATCTTTTTCCACAATCCCCACAAAACTATGCCAGGCTTCTTTCAGCGCGTTTTTTTCCCTCCTCGCTCCTCTGCCCCCTCTTCTTTCCTCTCCCTCTCTCCCTCTCTGAGGTTGCCTGGTTACCTCTTTCTGTAGGCTGGTTCAGACCGCCGGCCAGCAGCCAATCACAAGGCCGGGATACACTTAACCCCTCCGCTGCTGAACTGTCCTGATTTCCAGCTTTCAAGGAGTGGGAGTGGAGGGGGGTGAGAAGGAGAAGAAGAAAAGCACTGGGTGATGGTGAAGGATTTGGGAAATGTATATTAACCAAATTATAATAAGCAAGAAAAGATGAAAGGGGAAAGAAGGGGGGGGGGGTGGAAGTTGTGGAAGAAACGTCATCAAACTTGTGCTTCACTGTTCAGTTAGGAAGTGTTAGTTGTAGTTTAGAGGCTGTTAAAGGATGACTGTACCGTCCAAAGTTCACCGTCATCACACGCTCACTCTTTTTCTACACACACATAGTAATTCTGACAAACACACTCATGACTCATGAATGCACGCAAGCAGTCGTCATGCTGAAGCCTTTACCCAGTCATTCTGCATACACTATTGATTGGTTAACCACCCGCAGCCTACATCGTGTGTGTGTGTGTGGGGGGGGGGAAGAGAGAGTCATGGACTTGGCAAACTCACCATGGTGTCTAACCTTCTTACTCAGAGTGGGAGCTCACTTACTGTACGTTTTTGGAAGTGAGAAATAACTAACTAAAAAAGACAATGTGGGTCTAAAGACAGAATGTACAGTTTCCTTACTGTCATTTATTGATTAATCTGCACAAGACTGATAAGTGAAGCTATAATGACCGCACTGAATGTTATAGCATTTTGCAGTTTCTTACCTTTCCTCCATTCTCCTCAAGCAATAGCCCCCCTAATTCACACCTCCTTTCACTTTTCTACCCCTGAACGTCCTCCTCTCTCTTTCCCTTCCGCTTCCTTGCCTCAGATCATCCTCCTCTCCAGACGTGTGCCGCTGTCGGGGGTTTGAGTTCCTCAGCGTGGACACAATTCCTCTGATCTCTGCAAAGACTGGAAGACGTGCAGCAGTCTTCCAGCTAAACCTCTTCTTCCACATTCAAAGAAGGATGTTGGTTTGGTTTCAAAGTTGGTAGAGACACAAGGTTGACGTGCAAAGTAGTTGCACGAAAGAAAGCCTCCAGTGTGTAAAGACCTTAATAATACTCAAACCAGCCTTGGTTATTATCAGTCATTATGGCTGGTAGTTAAACAAAAATGGGATAGAGTCTATACTGTTAAAGCCTGGAGGTTACAAGCCAGAATCTTGGTAGGGATTTTAAAGCTTTCCTGAAAGTTAGTTGGGACATATCCCTAGCATTGTAATGTAAATCTACTCCTGTGTATTGAAACCTTATTTAAATCCTCTTTTCTCCATCTCATCAACCTCACGTTTCGCCCTAACGTTCTTGCCCCCCTCCTTTCGTCCTGAACCACACCACCTCATCACTCTGCCCTGCCTCTGTTTTCCTACCTAACTATAGCTGTAGTTTACCTTCCCTATCTGTGCAGAGCCCTCCAGTCTATCTCCCCCCCACACTTCAGTATCTCTGCCCTTTTTGCCATATCTCCTTCCCTCTGTATCTCCCTCCCTCACTCATCTTCCTCCTCTCTCTCACAGTCTCTGTCTGTCTGTCTCAGCTTGGCTGAACAGATAACTCCTGCTGGATGCTCATGTGGGTAAACCAGCAGCTATAGCTTTCTCTCTTTCCTGTCACTCCTATGTCACACACACACACACTTTATGGGAATCTCCAGATGGATAAGATCTGGTGAGAACGTGAAGGTCAGCTCCCTCGTACTGTTCTTACAAAAAAACTTTCACGGGATTAGGATTCCTCTAATACACACATACGCAAAAAAAGAGACAGAATCAAAAAAAGAAAAATGATAGGGGCCGACAAGAAGACAAGAGACAGAGAGAGAAAAACAGAGAAAAGAAGAAAAAAATGGAAATGTATGCGTATTATCAGCCAAATGGGTCAAACTCGTTAAAGGCAACAAAGGCAGCTCTCTAATTGCCTGAGCACAGCTCAGCACTGCTGAGCTACAGTAGCAGCAGTACAGTACAGTGGAATAGCTTCTGACAGTCAGTTCATCATTGGACATACAGTAAGCCTGATTAAAACCTTAAGCTATGTACCATGTAACATATTGACCAACAACCTTCAAACTGCACATACATCAGATTTATGGTAAGTATTAGAACATGTTCATGTGGATGAGGGAATCTCTGGATAGAAATGATGCCAACACTGAGCTCAAACCGGTGCTCGACAGAGAAGACAATGAGACAGGATTTGGGGGATGAGATCTGGAGCATATGGTTATAATTTATATATAGACTTTTAAAAGCAACGTCTCAACAAACCGCAAAGTAAGAAAAGGCAGTGGAGAAAAAAAACATTTAAAATACCTGGTTCTCTGCCCTACCTTATATAAATATACAATATAGTAACCAAGATGAATTAATCTTATTATCTGGTCCATATGTTACAATTGTGTTGAATATGTAAATCCAGTAGATTAAATCAATAGCACAACACATCAGGGTGAAGGCCTGTCCATGTTTTGCATACAAAATGCAACATAATGATGTGCCATCACATACACATTTCTAGGTTGTAGGTGAAGTAGCAGTCCTCATTTAAACATGAGTCTTACTGCAATTGGTAAAATACTTAACAATTTTACACGTTTAACACAATTGAACCATTTGGACAAAATAAAAAGATTAATCTTATTTTCAATTATCTTTTCCACTGTATGATATTTTTATGATGTAAATGTATATAAATATGTGTATGGCAATGGCTGGTTGAATAAGAAATGCCTAGAACGTGTCCATCGTACCAGATGAAGCAATTGGCTGGGTGCAGACAATATAAACATATTCACTACCACTGCCTCCTCTTACTCTGATGAAGACATGATGTTGGCAAAATGTTGGTTGATGCACCTCATTAAAAGCATTAACTATTACCCTGTACTCCAGATTTCATCCATACTATATTCAAATAGGACTTATAGTCACATAACATTGCAGTCAAACAATAGTTGGCGTCCTCTGAAAAGGTGTCAATACGTCTGGAGGTGAATTTGAGAGATGCATCTAGACTGGAATGAGATTAGCTTTGACCCAAATGCACAAACGAGTACACAGTGACCTGTCTCACCTACTATCTCCCATACTGTTTATTAAGCTACAAACACCACGATGCTGTGTGTGGATGTGTGAGTGAATGAATGACAGAGAGAGGAAAGGCAGAGGCAGATGGAACAGAGCTATGAAGCTGGAAACCCCCTCCACCACCACCACGACAAATCACAGCATAACCGTAACTATCAAAGCATGAGACTCTTCAATAACTCAGATGTATCAAGATATCGTGTGCCTGACAGATGTGAAGAGAGTAAAAGAGCATGTGGAGATGAGAAAAGATGGTTTACGAGAGAGAAAATATATTGAATCTGAAAACCGTATGTGTACACATGCAGAGAAGTTTTGACAATGTGTCAGGCCATTTTTATTGCTTTCTCTTATGTAAATAAAGTGAAAAAGAGACAGAAAGGGGGAGACTCCTGAGGATCATCACAACTTAAATCTAGGTGACAGTTTGACTTGTGTGTATTTTGTTAAGATAGAGGGTAGGGGGAGCTAGTGTGTGTGTGTGTGTATGTGTGTGTGTGTGTGTGTGTGTGTGTTAACCCGCAGGGGGTTCGATATAAAGATGTTGAAATGTCACACATGTTTATGCTTTCATCAGAATGTGTAACTTGGAGGGGTTTTGCCTCTGGGAGGAACCATCATATTTCATCATATTTCATTAGGACATTTCACACATTCACACGTCACACAGTTTCCGTTTAGAACAGAGGGGAAGTAAAGTATATCAAATCCCACCTCTGTGTGAGCTTCACTGTTAACGCCGCTGCCAATCACAAACTCACTCTACTCATAGTAACATGATGATGTGCTGATCCCAGCTCAAGAAGTTTTACATAGTGTTACGTGCCACGACATGGTATGTTTCTTGTCTCCTGTCTTTTTTCTCCCTCTGTCCTAAATCCAGGGCATAATCGTGGTGATGCCATACACCTGGGTGAGTGGATGCGCCAGCTCATTGGCTCAATCGGAGTGCAGCTGGTGGCAGACGCCCAGGAGCCCTGGTTAAAAGGACTCGGCAGAGGAGAAGAACAGAAGAGGCTTGAGAGGAGACGACACCAGAGTCCCAGACTGTGTTAAGGAGTTGCAACGGGAAAGTGGCCTGTGCAACCGAGTGCACTCTGTTTGTGTTTGTTTATGTTTAGTGTGTTAACCCTATTTGTTTAGACAAAGCTGCAGAGGGGAAGTGGCCCGTGCAGCTGAGTACACTCGTGTTAGAGGTAAGTGGTGGGAGGATCGGTAGACTAGAGAAGTCGGGGGTACCCTGTACATTTCCATCACGCAGTACTTCCCTGCTACGAGACTGCTGCCACCCATGTAAAGTTCTGTCAGTTAGAAAGCTAGGCTTTGTGTGTAGACCTCAGCCTAGCCTGTTTTGTGTTCAGTTAACTTTCTTTTGGCAGAGTCTACCCGTCCCATCCTCCCCCACTTCATGTTTGTGGTTTCTGTTTCTGTTAATAAATTATTGTACGATCAACCACCCTGTGACTCTGTGACCATCTTGTACATGTTGTTGCCAGCGCTTTCCTTATGCCACTGGAAAGTGGACATAACACAGACTATAATGTAAAACATCAGCAAGTTCTGCTGTGTGAAAAAAACTAAATAACTGTTTGTTAGATGAGACAAAACAATCATATAAATACGTTAATCTAAAGTAATTGTAAAGTATTTTGTGAATGTGCACATGTATCATAAGAGGAACATAATTTGTGTCTGAGAAGTAATTAAAGAATGTTATTAGCAGAAAAGAATTGTCGGGGTCTTACTGGAGGTGACAGGAGGCAGTAGTGATAACATTAGCAACATTAGAAACTGTTTTTCAAGAAAGAAATTGTCAATGGAGCTCTAATTTTCCTCTTATTTTTGTTTGCCAGTAACACTTTTCTAGCTTGGCTTTATCTATTTATTTATTTATCCATTTTGTGCTTTTGCAGTAGGTGGTGCGGTTACATGAGGTGGAATTAATCTGGTCAGACAGTTCCTACCCCTGTCAAATAGTCTACAATCTCTCTTATTATCTACATGTGAACATTCCCCATATAAGATAAGTAGGTAGATGTTTCTTACAGTTTTGTTGCCTGTTTTGATAAACACACTTTTAGAGTGACACTCTTGACCCCAAAGAGTTGATATTGAGCATTTTCAAGAACTAGAAATTACTTCCACATAAAACACAGGCATTCAAAATCATGCGATAAGAAAGAAAATTCTAAACTACTACGACACTAAACGTGTTTTCATCCACCTATATGCATTTTTTTATTTGAGCATAAAAAATGTGGAAACACCAATTTACCAACAGTTTATTGGCACCCAACTGGGGAATCAGCACAACCAGCTGTTTATCTGGATTCCCCCAACTCCTAATAGTCACATAACAGTAGTGAATGAAAATATCACCTTCATTTGCCAATTTTGTTGAAATTCAATTAAAATTTGTATTATATTTGGATGGAAACCTGTCTACTGCGAGACATTTCTGAAATCTAACAACACCAAGTTGATCCTTGTTGAGAATAATCGTCATACGCTGTTTTGAAGAACACAAACATAGACAATAACTCTCGTGGCTGAGATGGTCTGCACATTTGATGTTGTGAGATCAGTTAAGATACATTTTCCCAGCTGATTCAACAGCCTCTGTTCTCCAGACAATAGTGTTCCTTGGGCATGAGGCACTGCTAGCTTGGAACATTCTTCTCTCATCAATCAAGGCACCATCCCATAGAGATAGAGAAAAATACAAAAAATCTACATCATAAATCTTTCTTTATTTCCTGTTCTTGCATGTTTAATTTATGAAGGTGTTAAATATCATGTCAACACATCAAAGGACACAAGAATGAACTGAGAGACTTATATAACTAAAGTCAGGTGTTACCTTGTTGTACAAGTGCATAAATCATGCAACAGTTTTTGGACCTCTACAATTACAAAGACATGTATCCATCCACTGTTACTGCATAATCCACTGCACCCTATCCTTTCATAGATCGACATCAATTGAAGCACCTGGTCAAAATGCTTGTTATGACCAACCCTTGTGCTCCCAGAGACAAGTCCTTTTTGCAGACAGCTAGTGCATGCACACTTATCTCTGGAGAAATGCATCAAGTGAACAAAAATTTAAAAATCTAATCAAAAAATCATACATCAGTGTGAATTGGAGTTGATAAGACAATCTGCTGTACACCACATTCCTCCTGACTACACTCTGCTCCACTGGACTGAAGTGTTGTGAGACTGACGCTGCTCAGCCTCTGTTAAACTGTGTGTGTGTGTGTGTGTGTGTGTGTGTGTGTGTGTGTGTGATGGTAACACTGGAAGGAAGAGAAAGGTGAAGTGGGCAGAGGAGGTGGAACAAGTCAAGCTGACGTAGTTTCAGTGTATTCTCAACATTGTAAATAATGCAAGATGGGCTGTTTCTCGTGGATGTTGTCTTCATTCATTTTTAACTGGTTCAGTTACACAGTAGTAATCCAGCTCTCTCTCCCCCCTCTCTGTGTGCCAGCATGTATGTCTGGATATGTGCTGGTGTACGAGCGCAGGCATGAACTTAATGTGATAAAATCACTTTTTAGTTGAGGTCACAAAAAACAAGCAGGTTAATCAGAATCAGAATCAGAATCAGAAATACTTTATTAATCCCAGAAGGGAAATTGCTTTTTGATACAGTTAAAGGCTTGCTGCTAATTGTTATTTTTTTATTGTTGCTGGAGTGCTGCTTCTTTGGTGACGATTCAGAAAATCTGACTTTCATGATTCATATAAAACTTACTTAAGCTTTTACATTGCAAAAAATAATTCCTTTATATTTAATTTAATAATAACATCTACCCACTGAACGGCCATGGCCTCATAAAATCACCCCAGTTACCGTCACAGTGTGGCTTTGGGATGCGCCTCTTGATGGCTCTGCCAAGACAGTCTTGACTCTCTTGTTTATCACAATTTCATGTTTACAAAGTAGATTTCTCTACTAAGACCGAGCAGCAGAATGCCAAAACACAATGCTGAAAGCAAGGACACAGTGGGAGCTCCAGTCCTCTGCGTGCTTTCCGAGGCTTGATAATACATCTAACTGCATTACATTAGTTCATATGGTCAGGCACACTGTTGATAAAACCTTTTGACCTCCACCTCAGCCTAAACTCACAGCATGTGTGTGTGTTTGGGACAGAAAGTGAGTTTCTGTGGCAGTGTGTGTCTACATGTGCTCGGGTTGGTGAGTGAGGGCTGCCCGGGGCTCATTGCTCATCTCAGTGGGTATAAATAGAAAAAAAAGAGCCAAGAATATAAGAGCATCATAGTGTGTCTGTGGGGTGTCTGTGGGGTGGAGAGGCTGCTCAGAACAAAAAAAACCCCCGGGTCTGATAGCAGGTGGATGGGCTGCAGTATTCAAAGCTAAACGAATGTTGAATCTAATAGCAAATTTAAGTGTTTGTTGAATTGAAAACATATCAGATGTAGTTGCAGGCTGTAGGATTTATAAAGAAACAATCTGTTGCGGCCTCCCAACACAATTCAAAATAAATGATGACAATGTGGTTTAATCTGATGATGCAGACATTTTTCTTTTTTTTTTTACAAAATAACCATTTGTTTTAGTAATTTCAGGTTCAACAGGTTCAAAACAACATACCTGTAGCAGAGTTTGCAGCACTCTGCTGTGTGTTGCCACCAGTTAGACATTGTCTCGCTGTGCATTCACTCAGGTTTTTGTGTGACTAATGTGGAAATGGATATGACTGCTATGTATCTTATGCATTTTTCAATTCTAATCTGTTCTGCTCACTCTGTCACCACATGCTATGTTTACTAATTTTAGCTATGTCCAAGATCACTGCATAGTTCACCCTTTCACTATTCCTCCTTCTCAATAGTACTCAATAGTTTACTCTATAGTGAAGAGTAAATTGAGATATATGACACTGATTGTCATTTTACATAATCACTGACAGGTGTGAAGTCACAAAAAGATCATCTGTGCATCTATGAAATGCAAAACATTGCACTGTGTGATTGTTAGCAGAAAAAACGTAATAATTCATAATAATAATTCCATTGTGGGGATTTAATATAGTTTATAAAAACTTTTCACACAATTTGGACAGTAGTATATAATAGGAAGTGATTTCAGAGACAGCCGTAGTTTAGTTCAACAGCAGCTGAACAAAAGGTTGAACTGGCAGAGCAAATAGCAGGCTATGATGTGATGACAGGGCAGCATTATTCAACAGATGGTGTGTTTGATACACACAAACCGTGAGCTACCAGAATTCAGTAAATACCTGGACGTCACCACACCTGGTGTCCATATCACTGCTCCTCAAAGAAGGAAAATGCACCTGGAGGAGAGGGGGGGGGGGGG
>JAVQJD010059012.1:0-16748 GCA_036023655.1 Nannoperca australis
ATATATATATATATATATATATATATATCACTGTAGTAGCTCTGCTTTCAGATACACATTTGATGGCTATTATTGAACTTCCAATGCAAGAACACTTACAGATCGATGTCTGAAAAACAGCTGTGATGAGCACTTTTCACACACTTGGACGGTGCTTGATTAGATTGATGGGATTCTTTTGCTTTATTTTGAAAGCAGCGTTTACAGGATTTACTTTATTCAAGAATTCATAATTAACCATGTGAAAATTACAGCAGATATTCTAACATTTGTAAATGTTAACTCCCACTATCAGCGCAGGCAGACATAGCATTGTGTTTCCCCCCTCATGCAAATTAGATGAATGGCTTTATAATCTTACTGGTTTCACTTAACATAACAAGCTCAGCTTCTTTCCTGTAGTCTAGCTTCTGAAAACACCTGCTCAGGTATAACAAATGCCCTGAAAAGGCACAAGTACTGTTGTTCCATCTCTACCAGCCCAGGGAATTTAAAACTCCATGTTCCACTCACTTCTGCAAATTAGATTTATACCCAAAGAATGTGTCTCAGAAAGTTAATGACTTTTTGTTTTGATGGAAAGTACTGGCAGCTGGTGCACACACCTGTAACACCTGTGGTCCTCACAAGCACCACCTAGTGATCAGGTACTACACCAAAACTAGACGGTTTACACCACACGTGACTCGTCTTTAATATACTTTTAATCAATTAAATTATTAATGCTGATTAACCAATGAACGATGAATCACCGACATCCCTAGAAGCGTATGTAAGGCTACAGTTCTTGTGTTGAATTCATTTCCCACACTAATCCCAGGCTTTGCGTGGATACAGTGCTCAGCTCTTTATGATCATTCTTGTCAAATTGCATTCGTCTATGCCACAATGTGTTGACATCTCCATGTTGTTTGTACAGTAGATGATTGATAGCGAGGCTACAAGCGCAACTGATAGCTTTCAAATCAGATAACAATGGAGCAAGAGTCAGTTGATGTGACACGAGTTGGAGGAAAAGAACTGGGTGCAGCAGGGCAGGAAGAAAAAGTAGAATTCAGAGACTGCTGTCCTTTTTATTCACCACGTCAGTGTCGGAGCTTCGCTTTCCCATTACAGCCCTGAGAGCTGTTCAGACCGACACACAGATCCATGCTTTATATGCTGGCAGCATTCTTAACAGACGTCTTGTTGCCTAATGTGAGGTAACTTCACTCCAGGCTTTTGAATACCCAAACTGGAAAACTGATAAGATGCCCTACATTGCACTTGAACCTGTGTCTCCCAGATGAACTGTTGTGCTATGCAAATAGGCCACACAATACAGCTCAAAATAATACAGCATGCAGCTTAAAATATAGCAATGAAACAGATTTTGCTCGCCTTAGTAGATGCGCTGCAGTGTCTCCTGGGCTTTCTCTTCAGCTATGTAAAGCATCATCTAAATTCAACAGAATAAAATATGAATATGTAATGATACTTTTTTTAAATAACAACATAAAAAACAGCTTAAAATCAATGACAGCACAGAAGATGAGGACAAAAGCTTTTGACAGAAAATGCATCTGACTGTCAACTTTATTCCCAACATTGAACAAGCAACTTAAAATTTCAATCTATTCACTTTAAGAATGATTCTGATATTTCACGTCATTTATAGTAGTTGGGACTTTGCTTTGGTTGTGTGTTGATATTTAATAAAGAGACTGACAGTTTTATAATTCTTGCTGCTTCCACCTTCAAGCTGTGCTCACACGTTTTCTCTTTTGAACTCTTCTGTCTGAAATGTTTTATGAATAATGCTGACGCTCTTAAGGCTCAAAGTTCTAATGCATCTTGCTGAAATTAGGAGCGCTACATCCTCAGCTGCAAGACTTTCACAGAATTTGGCCGCTTCATTCATTCTGTAACTTGTGATGCTTTATGCAGCTGGACAGATGAATGTTCCACAGGGTTCTCGTTCTCGTACTCACAAAGAAAAAATAAAGTTCTCCATCGTTTTTCTGTAAGACACGCATTCGTTTGATAATTCTTTCTGAGCAGAGGCTCCTGTTTTGACGTGAGGACCACAGAGACACGCAGCGCAGGCCTTGTGAGGTCTCCCCGAGGCTGGAATTCAGCAGATTTCAGCTTTAACAACCTCCCCAGAATGCAAAAAAAACACTGGCGAGAACAAGTCCTTGAGAAGTGTGAAATGACCTCAAAAGTATCACAAATTCATCCTGAAAACTTTATAAATGCTTGGCTTGTTGGCTTTGGTGGTGAAGCTGCGCAGCTTTTTGAAGCTTTCTGCAAACCGCTCAACAAGTTTACAAATACTCCCGATGGAGAACACTTGAATGGTTGGAGGTTTTAAAAAAGAGCCAGGCCAGACTGAATGCAGTCAATAAATTGCAAATGCGAAGGTCACAGAGGGACAGCCCATAATCATATTACACTCAGCTCTATCATTCAGCAGAGGCATGTGCATGTGTGTGTGTGTGTGTGTGTGAGAGAGAGTTATTATTCAGCAGTGTGTGGGACCTGCTGCTGTGGACTGCTAATGAGAAGCTGTAGAAAGAAGAAGCCCCTCCATTGTTCTCTGAGGAATCAATAGGATACCTATCAAAAGGTGCGCTTTCTGTAATATGAGGCAGATTCAAATGAGATAACAGGAATTAAAAGGGATGAAATAGAACAAAAGGAGGGAAAGGAGGCGAGGAGACAGATTGAGCAAAGTCTGATAAAGCCAAGTGAACATCTGCTGATTCTTTTGTGTTTCTTGCCTTTTTTTTTTTTCAAATCAGAGGAAGTGCTTTGCTGAGCGTGCACACGTGTTTTTCTTCCCTTACCATGGCACTGCTTCACATTCATTCAGTTCATACAGATAAATCCTAGCTGCCTTCTGCTCTCTGCTGCTGGACACCGAGCAGCTCCAGTGAACCAATTAGGGGCTTTAGGTGGCAGCTCAAGGGCACCTTCACTGCGGTTAAGGGAGATTACTCTTCCACATTCCCTCCCATGTTGTCTCCAGGTGCTCCACGGTTTTCTTCTCCCGGTCACAAGCGAGTATTTACCGCAGCCATCTGCACATGACTCGCATACACTGAGGAAAAAAGAAAAAAGTTTGTGCCCAAGGGCTAGTGTCTGGAACAAACACTCTATAGATAGGCATGGACTAAAATGGCTAAATGCACAGATAACCCTGGATGTGAAAAGGGAAATGGTCAGAGGCATCACCGAAGCCCAGCTTCCCAAAATGTCTCAGCGTGGGCGCACTGACAAAGGGGGCCACCTGAGCTTCACTTGTCGTCAGCAGCCCACTTACAGTCTCTCTGTGAAAGGAGGCACTACGTAGGCGGGAGAATCCCTCACCTCCTCAGGGCCACAGGAAGAGGAGAAGACATTTCCTCTTGGCCTTTAAAATCCTGCACAGGGCACGCGGGCTCCACATCCAGCTTTTACTGTAGGTTATTGTACTTAGCTGAGTGGGTTATCAGGATTTCTGTAAGGAATTCACGATCAGCTGAACTGGAGTTGAACTGAAGGACGTGTGGGTGTCCTTCTTGGCCCGAGGCGGTGTGACAGCTTGCTGTGTTTTGAATCATATGACGAGATTAAAAAAGACATCGGTGGGTGAAGTATTAGGCTCTTTAGTTAGCTAACACAACGAAAAACATCTGTTCGTGCTTTGTTAACCGAGATATGGCTTCCATTCAGAGGGTTACCGAGCCATTCCAGGTATCATCCTCACTTCTGGCCTGGTTGTTCCACTGCCTGCTCAGCCATTACGCCTCCATAATTTGCTGCTGGGAAAGTGTGATGCAACTGAATCACTCAGTCATGAAACAGCATTTTGAGAGTAATCTAGTGCAGTCACATCTCTGTCTCAAGCTCATGCAGCTCCGGAGAAATTTGACACAAAATGTTAAGCAACAGAGAGCCCGAGGCAGTGATTTGATTGGTTCTCAGTTTGAAAACGTGTCCTGGAAACAACACCGTGGCTTTGTTTTGGATTGTTATTTAAGATATGCTAATGACGAATTAGTTGAAAAAAGTAATGGCGTCTTTACCCACAGGCAACAGGAAAAGCATTAAACCTGTGGTCTATTACATAAATGTCGTCTCGGGTTGATGCTTTTGTGATTTTCAAATAAACCGTCACATACAGTGTATGAGATTAGCACACAAACAGCAGAAAAATGTGTGTTAGCAGTAGGATAATAATACCCAGGTGAGCTTCATGTAATACTGTGCACTGCACCTTCACTGGAGAGCATCTGAGGTTCCTAAATTGCAATAGCATTTACATACAGCAGATTTCCTTTCGTTTCCCCTACAACATCCACTCCTGATGACCACACCACGTAATGCGTTCATGGGTGTGTTTCTTAAAGCATTTGGGTTAAAGAAAGCCCCAGAAGAGCAGCTGTTGTAATACACTCTACTGTATTGTCACTTGAGGTGGGAACAGGTAGGAGTTCTGTGGAATTAAAATGAGAGAAGACTGCAGAGTTTTATGGTCACATTTTCCCCTGACTAACTGTGACTGTGTGTGTGTGTGTGCATGCAAGTGTGTGTGTGTGTATAACTGTAGGGTTGTTGTAGCATTTGCATTTGTTTTGGTGGTGTGGGTGTATTTATATGTTTACATGCTTTTTTCAATGCTTGTGTATAGCATTCTGTGTGTGTGTGTATAATCTGTGTGTGTGTGTGTGTGTGTGTGCGTGTGTATACTCTTAGTGTGTGTGTGTGTGTGTGTGTGTGTGTGTGTGTATGCGTGTGTGTGTGTGTGTGTGTGTGTGTGCGCGTGCGTACACTCTGTGTGTGCATGTGTGTGTGTGTGTGTGCGCGTGTGTGTATGCGTGTGTGTGTGTGTGTGCGTACACTGTGTGTGTGCGTGTGCATGTGTATATTCTGTGTGTGTGTGTGTGTGTGTGTGCGTGCGTACACTCTGTGTGTGCCATTCAGGACAGCAGAGAATCTGCTGGAGGCAGCAGCATATTTTTTGTCAGCTACAGCACCTTAGGGATACCATGTTCTCCAGCACAACCACTGTGGCACATACTTTATTAACTCCTAAAATTCGAGGTGGCTCATTTTTCTTGAACCCCCACACACACTTTTCCGACACCTACAGTCATTGTTTTCCTTTGTTTTTGTCACAAGGCTTTTAAAGTAGTGGTTCAGCTATAAATGCTCCATTAGAAACACCCGGGATGTTTTATCAGAGCGTGTTCATGTTCATTATGTATATATTCATGTATTCATTGCCATGATTTATATGTGCTCATTCACAATTGTCACAGGGCCTTTAGGAGGACTAATAACTACCATTTTATGCGACATACATGAACAATTATACCATACAAGCCAATAATGATGCTTTTAAAAGATTTACGTTTGCTTATTCAGTGACAAATTATGCAAATAAAGTTTCATCAGCAGCACATGACTCTTATCTAAATGCCCAAAATATGTTTTGGTATGTTGTTATATATATATATATTCCAATTTAGGCCCTCTATAAAGTATAAAAAGGTCTAAATGTGTACAAATGAGTGGGCAGCTATTTTATTTCCATACTAGAAACAACCTGTAAATCCTAACCCTGTCTCCGTATGCTCACAGCTCCATTCTGGCGCTTAAAAATGGCACTTGGCAGATTCAAGCGGCGACAAGATGTGGAGGGCATGTGGGCGACAACCCCCCATCCTGGGATGTTCTGCCCGTGGTTTGGTGTTGAGGAAAAAAATTTAATATGTATGTTCTCTATGTGTGTGTGTGTGTGTGTGTGTGTGTGTGTGTGTGTGTTTCACTTCTGGTGCCAGGTTTCCACTGTGCCAATCTGTAGCAGCCATGGAGCATCCAGGACTTGCTCAGCCATCAATCAGTCTCCTGCCATGGCTGAGTGCTTACAGACACAGACACAGACACACAGACACACACACATGCGCGCTCATGAGCTCACACAAACCTCTGACAACCCTCAGTTCCGAAAAAAAAGACCAAGGCCACCCGCTACTTTATTAAAAGGCTACAGCTGTTGTGTATGTGGGCACGGAGCAAAACAGATTCTCTTCCAAGATTCTACACTGACAACAGGTCATGCTGCTTCGTCATTTTCTCTGTTTCACTGCTTGTCATTCTCTGCTGATGGCAATCTGGAAGATATACATTCTCAGTTTTAACAAGTTCATAGGACATACATTTTACATTTGTGTGATGCGGTCTTCTGTTGCTAAGGGCTTTAAAGATCAGACGAGAACAGTGAGCAACATGCACAAACACTACAAGTACAACATTCAACTCCTATAGATTTCCCAACTGAAAAAATGTAGCAGCAGCAGTTCCTGTGTGTAGACTATTGGCTCTATATTTAATTCAAAAAATATATTAAAGGCCCAGTAATGGCTTTAATGATGTCTAATGAGTCCCTGCATGTGTCTACCAAATCGACTTGTGTTCACAGCATCTTCTATTTGCCTTAATTGACTCTGGAAAAAGTTTCACAGTAGCCCCTTTGTAAGCAGTCTTTGTTAGTGCTCCGGCCGGATGCATAAAACTGTAGTTTGGTGAATAAAATTCCTGCACATGCGCTGATGAAGTGGGCACACGTTAATGGTGCTTAGTGGCGGAGCTAAAGGGAAAGTCCACCAGTTTTACACACCAAAGTCTGGTCCCAGGTGTTGGGAAGTACAACTGCATGTGTGGAAAATAGTGTATTAAGCCTTTTGTGGCTCAGGAGGGAGCTGCGTGGCATCTGATAAATGCCCCCAAGTGATGTCACGTGAGCACAAAATTGCCAAACAACAAACAAACAATGTTGTATTATTATATTCAGTTTCTCAACTTATGTCATCCTCTGACTGCTCTAGAGGAGTATGTATAAAGTGTGCACATTTTCAAAGTTGGCGGCAGATCTTTGTGCACGGCTCGTTCTTCTTAGAATACAGCTTCAAACAGCGTGGTCGTGTTAACGCTATACAGCCTTAGGGGTCGGAAGATCAAAGAAGATGGGTGAATGTCCTGGGTGGGCCATGTAGGAGATATATTATGTTGCTGCTGGGTATTTCCAGAATGCTGTTGTAAAGGATCAGGCTTGTTGTTGGCAGGCACCACTGAGGGTCTTTGAACATAGCTCCCTCCCATGGAGGTGCTTAAACTGTGTGCTTTAACATGTGAGGGGGGTTTCCACTACATATTGGGTATACGGTTATCAATTATTGAGAAATGGACATCAGGCAACATTTTCTTTCAAGCTATATTAATGCTCCAAGAGACGAAGAACAATACTTGAGACCAATCACGTGGTTGGAATTTCTGTCTGTCTGAAACAGTTTAGCTTCAGCCATGTATATACAGTATGATATGCACAGCTAGAAACAGTGATGATTTACTGAAGTAAATAAAGTGGGCTGCTTATAAGCTTCCAGAATGGACTTAAGAGCGTGTGGTTAATCATGTGAATGCTTTAAAAATCACATAGCAGTCTGAGACGGGATTCATAAATAATGTGACACCATCAAGGAGATTGCCTATCTATAATGCATGGTTTTGTTTGCTTCACATCCTGTTGGGCACTGTACTTGTCATATATATGACATAGATCAATAGACACGTGGAAATTCATTACTGCACACAGAAGGCATCAAATATTAAAGCTGTTGTGTATTTGTTGGGGAAACATCCATGTAGGTGGGAATGCCTTCAGATCCTTTGTGCAAACATCAAAGGTCCAGTGGAAGATGAAATGTGGGAATATCTCGAATAATTCGATTGCCAGAGCTAATGTATGTTTGACGAAGTAATGCTGTCTTCCATATCCACCTTAACCAGCACAGTTTCATGCCCGGGGTTAGGGGAATGTTAAGGTCATGGTTATGGCAAATTAAATACAGTTCATGTATGGTTAGGGTTAAGCAAGTGGAAAATATAGTAAAAATGTCTGATGTGCTACAAACCCACACCCTTTACTTTCCGCCCCACTACATGTAAGCCACGCTACTGTCTGCATCAATCCTAAAATGTGTTCCTACGATACGGGGCTGCAGTGATCACAACCACTTGTCTCCAAACGGGTTCTCAAAAGTGGCAGAATCACATCTGGCTGCAGAAAAACCTGTTACATAAATGCATGCATATGTTCATAGAGTCTGGCATGTAAATATTTTAGCTTCATACAGATAAAATATAGCTGTTATATATTTCAGCCAGCAAGTAGACGATCTTACAGACTGAAACAGATGCATGCTTATCTGGACTTACACGGATTTCAAAGACAAGATCATTCAGACCTAAATAAACACCTGGAAAGATTCAGAGTAGAAATTCCTTCAAGCCAATAAATCAACGCACAAGCCAATCATGAAGTGTCAGGGAGTCAACAGAGCACATCAGATTGGGGCTTTCAACACAGTATCAAGGTTGAACAGAGCTGCTGAGTGGATGTTTACCAGCAAGCATGCTGTAAATTCAGGTCAGATAACTAACAGATTTATGCTCAGTATTTTCCCCACTCTCACAGACACTCAGTCAACCCCCCCCCCCTCTCTTGGGAGCCACAGGTGTTGGCAGTGATGGCTATGAAATGAGTTGTCACAGAATGAGGGTTTCAGCCTCAATTTGAACCCATCAGCTTGGCAGAAGACCACAATGCTCTCGGCATTCTTCAGTTTCTGTCTCTTTACCCCATCTCCCTTTTTTCTATCATTATTGTTCTTATCTCTTTTTCTCATCCCTCATGTTTGTGCCTTGCCCTTTCTTTTACGTTGCTCCCAGCCTTGTTTTTCATTCCAGAGCACATGACGATAGAAAAGCTTTGAGCTGTGATGTTGCTTAGACATTCTTTAGTGATTACGCAATCCTCACGTGATCACCCAGTTCAGATTTTGATGATCTGCTTCCTCGTGTAGCTTTGTGTGGTGTGCTTGTCTGCACGCTTACAGATATTCATTTAATCCCCTGTTTAGAACATAATCGCACATGAAATGCATCAAGGAAGCTGTGTTTTGCGTGTTATGTGGCATCCTCTTAGTCGCAAAAGGGATTTCAAATGCAGCGTTGGTCTATTTTTGTACAATAAACTGGTCAAAAACAAGAGACCCTCAGAAGATATGCAGCAAGTGAAAGGAGAAACCAAACCCTGCAGGTGATTGCAGGATCAATGCTGTAAGACAGGATAGCATTAATTGGGAAAACTAATGCACAATTTAACCCGCATGCTTAGCCACATCATTTTTCAATTGAGTTTTTAATCTGAGAGATTAAAAGTGTGCTGTGTTACAGCAGCAAGAATGGTGAGCACAGAAGTGGGTCAGCTTTACATAGCAGAAAGGTCACAGTACCTTTCATCTCATTTTCATGATTTTAATTTAGCTACATAACAATGACGATGACTTTTGACATTTGAAATAATCAAAAAGAATTACACACTTACACTTTATTCACTCCCAGTGTAATTGATTTCACGTATCTAGGAACATCAAAGGGGGTTTGTCTCGAGTCGAGGACCTTCTCCATGCTTTTTGATCTTCTCTGGTTCTCACTGTTTTCATTATTGTCAAACCAACACTAACCCATATTTATAGAAGAGTGTATTCAACAAATCCAACCTCTTCTAATTACAGGGAATAAAAGACAGATCTATTTTGGATGAAAGCCTGCTGACAGAGTTGGCACTGTCAAAACGAACACTGTATCGACTCTTTTCACTAACAGCAGAAGACAGCTGAAATCTAACTTGTATCATTTTACTACACAAATACTGTATGCACCCACATATAGAGCCTCGTGCACGTGTCCATACACGCAACTTGTTCATACACGGAAAGATATCTCCTCCAAGGGCTTAATACAAAACGTAAGACAATATGCAAAAAGAGAGACAAAACGCTTACTCATTCAGCAGTGTCTGAAGCTCACACACAAACACACAGGCTGTCTCAATGCCAACATATTGCAGGTCTGGGCTCGCCTCAGCTCAGGGCAAGCAGACAGACGCAAGGGTCAGCGCCTCACAGCTTGCGATGGGGCTAATTGATGCCCAGTAGCTTCGGGAAAAAGTAAACAGATTCGTGACAATGTCTTTATTTTGTTCTTTGCTTTCACATCTTTTCATGGCTAAAAATACAGCATGTGGAATCACCTGCTCAGGAATACAGTTTCAACATGTAAAGCAAACACTTTTTATGATTGCTATTTCTAACCTGCAACTGGTATTTAGACTCCCTATATCGGGAAATTCAGGCTATTAAGAGAAAAGTAGGCAACAGCAGGGAGTGAGTTGATTTCCATATACTGCACTTAGCTGACCAAGAAGAAATAAAAACTAACTCTTAGCGTTAGGGTTAGGGTTAGCCACCTCACTACATAAAAAGGGTCACGGATTCAAATCGGGAGGCGCAATTGAATTTGCATAAACAGCAGTTGTCTCCATATATTGAGAAAATGTTGAAGGCACTTTGTTGGGTCGCACCTGTTGCTTTGTGATGCTACTGTTGTCGAACCATCGCAGCATTTTATGTGCGTCAGAGACGTTGACACAAGCCCAAAGGAGTTAGGGATGCACATGATTTGATGTTTGTATTACGAGGTTGGCTTATCATATTGATGGTGCTAATTCTCCAGCTAGGTGCCATTAAACCGCTGCAGAGGAAGAGGGCCCAACAAGATGAGGTCATTATAAGACAAAGATGATTTTGAATTAAATTTGAGTCTCCTCCTCGCTTCACACACAACATGTTTCCATCTGCAGAACATTTTCATCTCTCCAGCTGAGTGGACGTTTGAGTCACATTCTTCATGTGCGTCATGATTAATTCACCTGTTTTTCCATTACACTGTCGCATTTTGTCTTTATCCAGACGTTTCCACCTCAGCCAAGCGTAAAAATGTTTTTACAATATTTTGATGTTTTTCCTTTTGAATATCCACCTCTTCCACCCACCAACAGTAAAGGGCTGGATTATAGATGTGGATAGATTATATCACTTGCAGTGATGAGTGAGATATGAAGAGGGTGACCACGACACCTTTACTGAAATGACACTAGAAACATTTCAGATTCAAACATAAAAACATAAATCTTTAATGTTGACTAACTCACATCACAGCAATATTTCTGAGTTGTGGGCAGACAGTGATAAACTTACATGACTCACAACGTGCTAAGATATATTTGATCTAATTAGCCATTGCACCAGAGCTGCATAAAACCATGAATTTTTCATGGACATGATTGTTAGGGATTGATTTAATGTACAGGGTTGTTTGGACCACGATTATCTGACATGTACACCACATAAATTGACATAATGACACACTTCTGCTAGAGCATGAAGAAACACGCACACTCTGCTACCCTCCCCTCCCTGCTGGTAACGCTCAAGTGCAGTTCAATATCAATGTCATTCTATTGTCATGAAAGCAGCTCTGCGTGGGGAGCCGAAACCCGCCGAATGGCCGCTGTCTTTGTGTCTTTGATGAGGTCAGAGAAAATATCAAAAAAATAAAAAACTACATCCAGACACAGCTGGAGCATCCGTGTTGAACTACACCCTGTGGAGCCAGGAAACGAGAGAAATACTAAACAACAAGCAACTGCCTACGCTAAATCTCCATTATTCATGTGTCCTTATAAGTCAGAGGCAACTAGCACCAATTCTCAAGTACATGAAATAAAGAGGAAATTATACGTCGCAGATTATCTAAATACAAAGCTGGGTGTTTATTCTCTGTAAGAGATTGCTAATATATACAAGTACACGATTCACATTTAGTGCATTGTTATGTCAAGTTCACATTGGTTGAATTAATCTGAGGAAAGCCTCATCATAGTGGGGACAAAAACAACCCTTAGCCTAGTACTTAGCCTGATGAAGCCCAGCCATTATACAGTGATTAAACACGAGCTTAGCTGTTTACATTTGTAATTTATTGATTTACATTTCGCACTAATGTGATTTCTACTCATAGACCAGCTTTGTAATGCGTTTAGTGCTGACCTTTTTACCAGCAGTGCCACCAAGTGTCATGTTGCTGACAAGCAGATCAGCAGAGAGCAAAGTCAACAAAACCAAATTCCTTCAAATGACCAACAGCCAAGCCCGCAGTCTGATTATGCAAAAGGCCGGAATCATTCGCCCGCCACACGATGAGAGGAAAGCTATTCTATGTTATAGTTAAAGTGAAGCAGTTCTGTGATGTTGAGCCATCGTGCATGCCATGAAACCCTTTGAGAAGGCACGTCATGGCCTGAAGTGGAACATACATTTGAAATGAGCATTTATGGGAAAGAGAGCTGCACATTAGAGCTATGAAAGCTCATTGGCCCAAAGTCATAACCTGCCGTTCCACTTAGCAAAGAAATGGTGGGCAACAAATAGCGGTAAGCCTAGATGCATTGAGATAGGCAATTAGACAAACTACTCTCTTCTGCAAATGGTTGTGTGGTTTTAACTCAAGATAATCAGCTGATCATCAGTGGCTTCATGTGCCTGAACCAATGCTATAAGCTTCATTACAGCTTCCAGGTAGAATATATAAAATGTACTGCAAATTACTTGATGCCAGTTGCTTCCCTGAAATAGCTCCAAACATAATTGACCTTTTTCTCTGTTAACAGGTTTCCAACTGGCTTCCTTATGCCTTTAAACATTAAGATATCCAATTTAGTTTTCACTTAAAATAAAAAGCCTGAAAGTTGACTGCCAAAATAAAAGGAAGAACATTGCTTCTGAATTCAGACTGACTGAGGAAGCAGAGCACATGAACAAGGAGCAGTCTGAGGCCGGGATTATGAAGCAGGATTTGGGGTTAGCGAGATAACTTCAAGTTTAACTCTGAGTTTTCAGTACTACGGTTCACTTCTGATCGGGGTAACTCACCATGCTGCGAGTTTGAAATAAGAGATCATCTTGAACAAAAGCGCCGTCTACTGATCAATCAATTCTCTTAGAGAATGACATCGCCATCAGAAAAGAAGTGGATCGCTGTGCAGATCGTGAGAGCGGTTGTTTTTATGGAAGTGTTTTGTTGGAGGGACTTCTCTGTGTCAGCTTCTTGCAAGCAAAGTCAAATCCATTTCATTGTGCTTTCATATCCTGATATCATCCTAGATCAGAGACTGACTGAAGCACTAAAGCTGTTTTTATATTTATTTTTGTCCGTTTGACACCGCTGTGGTTGCAGCTGAAAGAATCAGGCTAAAATTGTGACACATGCCGTAAGAATACATCTAAGCTACACATTGATTTAATGGAATACCACTGACGGAGCAGTGATTTTATCAGCCTGTTAATTGATGAATTCACACAGTCCTATTCTTGCCAGCTCTTTGCTGCATTCAGCAGCTGCAGCGCTGTGGCTTTTAGCCTGGATGGTGTGTTAAATTCCTCATATTTCTCCGATATTACAGTTTGCTCTTTGTTTGTATTGAGTTTGTAACCTGTGTCGTGTGACCGCTTAGCGTGATCGCGGTTGTTAGGCTCAGTTAAGCCAGATAACGAAAAGAGATCCTGGGTATGTTGAACTTGCTTCATAGTACAGGCCTCTGACCAACACTCAATTGGTGATGATTGCGAATGAGGAGCAGCTGAGTCGTCCAGGTGACTGGGTCAGGTGATAAACAGTGGCTGCAAAGTCTATGGGGGCAACTAGAGGACAGGTGAGGGATAGCAGCTCTGGAAGCAGCCGGACTAATGGGGATTAGAAGGAATTGGAAACAGGTGAAGCAGAAAAAGAACTTGATTTTAATATTACTGAAGCAAGATCCCATATAATTAAAACCATATACCACCTATAGTTTTGTTTTATTTGGTAACCAGTCCTTCAAAAAGTCTGTTTGTTGAAAGCTTACAAATGCAAACAGACATGCAAACGTTCGTATAACTTCCTTCTGTCCACTATTTGTATCTTTTGGTCTCTTCCAGCTTATTGGGAAGTCTAAGCAGAAACTGGCCTGAAATGTCTGCAGAGTATTAGTTTACTGTGTAGGAGAAGGAAAGAAAACAATAGCAGTAATTGGTTGCACTCTGTCCATCTTACTGTGTAACGGACTCCCCAGAATTGCAATAAAGAAACTTAAAGCGGACTGGATTTTGTTATAGACCTGACAGTAACTCCATCATGAAACTTTGTTCAAACATAAATGAGTGAGAACGTGAGAAAGTGACACGCTGTGTCTTTCAACAGAAATTCGGCTTCAAAGAGTTCTTGCATATGCACTGAGGACATGGGCATCTGTCTGAACATCTACTGTGTGTGGTGACATGCAGCTTCAAAGTGCAACTCAAAAATGCATCGAGAACATTGGACATTCATCTTAACATCTCTCTGTTGTAACATATATCAAAGAGTTGCTTGGCACCACAGGGCAAATCCTTCAGTCCAGCTAATGGGATTTAAATGAGGGGACTGTGTGCATGTTGCTTTCTGACAAATTATACTTTTATAAGTCTTTAACACTGACTGAAGTTTTTCCTGCTAGAAGTAGTTCTTAGATATATTTGGATCCTGTTATTTGCTGCCACTCTGATTGTCGAGATATAAGTCGTTTTGTTTGTATAATCATGATAGAGATTTAAATTATTAAGACTTCTACTAATTTATTATTAGGTGACCCTTTCTCGCTTTAATAATTACAAGCTGGTGGAGCTGTTGTTTTCAGCATGCAGTTATTTAAATAAAAGCAAAAACATAAGATCACTTGTCAACTCAGACTTTATCTTGCGCAACAATGTGAAAGTGTTCTGACAGGCGTGATTTCAAGGGTCACATCTTCCAAACTCTTTGATAACACATAAAAAAATGTAAACAGGAAATTTGATGACAGATTTTTAAAGATACCAAGAGCTCCTGCTCTTTATTTAATTTGCTAATATATGTTATTAGCTGCTGTTAAACCTCGTTAAAGAAGAAGAAATAAGTTGCCTCAATCTTTTCCTAAAGTTAACTGTACCATATTTGCTACATGCATTTAACATGAATCTTTTAAGAATTTGGTCGTTAAAAAACGTACATTAAATATAATCCAGGGTATCGCAGAAATGTCCAATACTGATATTATTCATTTAGCAGGAAAAACATATCAGAGTGTGCATGCACAATACTAGAGCACTGGATCTGGCTCACCTAAAGGGAGAGCAGCCATCATTAATGTTATTAATTCCACCAGTGCTTTTCCTGCTGTGAAAAAGATCTATTGGGTTAAGCTAAGGGCGGGGAAAGATAGCAGGTCAGGTCCTTTCTTCAGGTCTCACAGCAGCTAAATTAGATGGAAATCTATTTATGTCTTAAAAATGTAATTAATTGCTGTCTTTACTGTACCGTGAACTTTGTTTCAAGCACTAACACTTGTAAATGGTGCAAAAATAGAAACTATACAAGCACCAACGCGAGCTATAGACTTAGTAAGCATGGGGTTCTTCATCACATCACATACGTAATAATGCTATGCAATGGATATGTATGTGAGTATCTAGACATTGTACAGGGGCATGCATATACATTTACTATTTTTACTAATATTATTATTATAACTGCCTTTATACTCTGTGTTGTAATGACCCTAGGGGCTGAATTTAGAGTAAATTATTATTTCACCTCTGTGAATATGTGATGGTGGCTCATCTTTGACCCTTGTTATACTGTAAAATGCCGTGAGAAGGCTTTACTATAGCAAGAGCTATTTAGCCTGCCACCCTTACACTGTTGCCACCTGGTAAAAAGAGCACCTCTGCCCTCGACAATTGACTTATTCCCTGCCATTTGGCAGAGGTACGCTGCCATATAGTGTGCACACGTGAAAAGTAGATATAAAATAGTGAACTGCCACAGTATACACGACGTGGGTGCCCACAGAAGAAAACTGTTAGGGTTTGCTTTTACAACAAACCAGACCTTTCTCATCAGTGTGTGACTCATATCAGGGCCATGTTCGCAGCCTTACCTTGATGCACACACACACACACTTCAGAAGTAACATTTTGTTTTTCAGTACTTAATCCTCCTCCTGTCTCACTATCTCTGGGATCTGCAGTATCCATTACCCTGGTCCTCGCAATCCCCCTGAGATTACTTTGTTATCATCCATCTATATCTGTCTCTCACTTTATTTCTCAACCCATCCCATCTTTTTCCTTTCTTTGTTTTCCTCACATACAGTATAGCCTCTGCCCCCCTCCACCCTTCTCCTCCTCTGGGTCTCAGCTAATTTTATTAATAGAAAACAACCACTCAGACATCAGTGGGTTGTAAATGACCGCAGCCTCTTAAAGATAAAGAGAGCGAGAAGGAGAGCTAGAAAAAGAGAGTAAGAGGGGGAGAGTGAATAGAGAATCAGAAACAAGAGAGAAAAATCGAGGAGGGAGAAAGAAAAAGTAATTAAGGTGAGGGGAGAGGGAGAGAGACTGGAGACCCCACTCAATAAATCAGAGCTGCCGAGCAACCTGTCAGTCTCCAGGCTCTTTTTATTGGTCACTGAGGATCAGCTAGTATTAGTCACAGGAGTCTCCCTGTGTGTGATTGGGTGGTTGAATGAGCAACGTGTGTGTGTGTGTGTGTGTGTGTGTGTGTGTGTGTGTGTGTGTTTGCGTCTGGAAGGATTCCATCAATAACACATGGATTGGGGCCACAGGCAGAGACAAGGAGTCATGTTGGAGATGGTGGGAGATGTGAAGAAGAGCAGCGTCCGTGTGTGTGTGTGTGCGCGCGCTGCATATGTGTGTGTCAGTATGAAAGGGAGAGAGAGAGAGAGAGAGCGAGAGAGAGAG
>JAVQJD010059013.1:0-32443 GCA_036023655.1 Nannoperca australis
AAGCAAAAGTTTAGAGTTTGAAAGCAAAAGTTTAGAGTTTGAAAGCAAAAGTGGGGAAAGTTTCTCTCTCAACCACTTTTTTTGACTGTTTTATAATGAAACAAAATTATCTCCATATACTTCTAGTAGTAGTTGATGGTAGGTGGTGCAGACTATGAGTCAGAACTGGCATGTAGATGTCCTCAGAGTGGGACTATTATCCAACCTGTAAACATTTGGGCAGACTGGACACACTCAAGTCTGATGAATCAGTGGTTCTGTATAGAGTAACATAATGCATAAGAAAAAACATGTAAATAACACAAGACACGTATACAGTGCTGATATGAAAATGCAACTAAATAATACATATGCATATTACTCTGTAATGTAGTGCAAGCTGGCCAACAGCAGAGAAATGGCATAACAGTGTCTAAACAGGCATCTGTGAAGTTTAAACAGCCTAAAGACTCTTTAACAGAGGTTTATATCCATCAGCAAGGCAACACTGCCCTCTACTGGATGATACAAATATATGCAGGATATTCTTCATGGTGAAACATGCCACATTAACACCATTCCACAAAAACGCAATAGCAATTTAGAACCCTGAAGGTCTTAAGATTATGCTGACCAAAACTGAGGTGGATTTAGTTAATCTACTATGAGAAGAAAAGTATAGTAAGCTGTTTGGAAGTTGGAGGTTAAAATAAGTTAAATCATTTGTAAGTCATGATTTGTGCCTACAAAATGTTGTACATCTAAGTTAGTGGTTCTCACCGGAAAGGAGGCGGTGAGGTGTTCTTTGGGGGTGTTTGAAACAGCTGAAACTTGCAACTTAAAGAATATGGTCTGCAACATTCTAAAACCTGCCATAAGGGCCTGTATGTTCCTGTTCACATGAGCGCCAGCGTCTTTTTTCATGATCCCACTGCTCCCCAGCACCCTGCCAGAAACAAAAAATGCAGAGACAGGCCCGGCACCCTGCTAGTGCTTTTCTGCCAGAAGAAAAACAACTTAGCAGCTATCATCCGGACACATACTATAACACTGTACAATTTATGTGGCATTTATTGGCATGGCTTTAACAGTTATAGCTTTGTAGTTTTTTTTCCTTTTTTGAGACATGCAAAATGGCCCAGCATAGATAATGAGCTATTAGCGTCACATAGCATCTCCCTGCTGATTGCCAAATGTTGACAGCCATTCACAATTAGAAAGGAGTTGGTGCTCCCTGTCATAAAAGAGGTAATCTCTTCTGTGATAGAGCATGATCCCCATAGGTGCTGAAGTCCATCCCACTCAATGACAGCGTGGCACGCAGGATAAATGAAAAGGTCTGCTGATACAGAGGAGCAGAGTATGCCATCCTGCGGGTCTCTCCCTTCAGCCTTCAGCTGGATGAGACAACCACCTCTGACAGCAACGCTCTGCTGATGGCCTATGTCCACTATTGGGCCTCCAACAGTCAGGAGATGGCAGAGGAATTTTTGTTTTCCAAATATCTGGAAACAGACACCAAGGGCCAGATCAGTTTCTAGTGAGCATGCGCTGCTTTGTATGCTGCCTGTTACTGTTGCTCCACTCGTCTTACTTGCTCTTTTAAATCTTTTTTATTTAACTTTTGTACTTATAAGATTTTTATTGGTGTTAACTTGTTTGTGTTGTATCACTAAGGGGGATGACATGGAGTACAGGGCTGTTGTGGACAACTTTGTTACGTGGAGTGAGAAAAAAAACCTCCAACTGAACGTGACAAAGACTAAGGAACTGGTGGTAGACCGGAGGAGGACCAAGGGACAGGTAACCCCTGTCTCCATCCAGGGGGTCAGTTTAGACATTGTGGAGAACTACAAGTACCTGGGAGTCCACATTGATAATAGACTGGACTGGGGGAAGCACACAGATGCCCTATACAAGAAGGGCCAAAGCCGTCTCTTTTTTCTGAGGAGGCTGAGGTCCTTTAACATCTGCAGGACGATGCTCAGGATGTTTTATGAGTCTGGTGGCCAGTGCTTTCCTCTACGCTGTGGTGTGCTGGGGCAGCGGTCTGAGGGTGGAGGACACCAACAGACTGATTAGCAGGGCTGGTGACATAGTTGGGGTAAAACTTGACTCTCTGACGGTGGTGCTGGAGAGGAGGACACTGTCCAAGTTAAGGAGCATCTTGGACAATGAGTTCCACCCACTTTACAACATATTCATGGGACACAGGAGTACCTTCAGCAGTAGGATGATCCTTCCTAAATGCACTACTGAGCGCCACAGGAAATCAGACTATACAACTCCTCACTCTGACAGACAGTGAGGGGGTGGTGGAGAACACTGGACTCTAATAGTGCAATACCTCCATCAATCCTCTTATGCAATTAACTTGAAATTGCATTTGTATCTTTGTTTATATTCTACTGTTTATTATTATTATTCTTTTTATTTCTTCAATAACTTTTATTGAGCACTGCAACTGTATCAAAAAACAATTTCCCTTCTGGGATTAATAAAGTATTTCTGATTCTGATTCTGATCTGATCTGGCGCAAAAAGATGTAGCGACCTGCAACCCCTGATTCAGCCCGAACAGCCAAACAACCATACCATATAACCACAACATCCTCTGGGAATTGCTGATGGTGATCGTGATATGACACAGTGCAAGGTGATGCCTTCACATGTTTGAAGTTTGAAATATATGCAATCTACAGTTATACAAAAACAGAAAAACATCTTCATATTAAAAAAAGCTAAAACCTGAATGTTTTTTCTGTACACAAAGAAAAACGAAAGATTAATTAGAGGTAGTAAATAAAAAAAACTTTTGCATGGGGGGTGGGGTGGGGGGGTTCTGACCTGGGAGCCCTCCAGGTTGAAGGTCTGGGCGTTGTGACAAAGCAGCATCACATCCTTCTCCAGGTCGCCCACGTTCCTGTATTTATGGTTTCTCACACGATCCTGTTGACGGCAAAACACCAGCATGGAGCCAGAGCTTGATTCACACTCAGCTAATGAAATATATAAATATAAATATATACACACACACTTTCCTTTCTCAAAACTCAAACATGATGAAACCGTTCTACATGTAACTTGGTTAGGGCTGCAACAAAAGATTATTGTTATTATTGGTTGGTGTGTTGATTATTTATAGTATTCGATTCATCGGTTGGTCCAGTAAATATCAGAAAATAGTAAAAACCAATGGCCATCGGTGTTAAAAAAAGCCCCAGGTAACATAATCAAATTACTCTGAGAATCAGGTTTTTTCACTTAAAAATGAGAAATGATGTTGTATATTCTCAACTTAAAGCTGGTTTGTCATTCCACTCTCTGACCTCACCATCATCATTATCCCTTGTTCACGTTAAGACGTCAAAGTTGACCTACCTTGATTTTTTTGAAGTCCACAGGTTTTCTGATTAGCTCATAATATTCTGGGAGCTCCTTCCTGGACGGTAACTGGACAAAGACCTCGCTTAGTTGTCTTCCGCACCTGGAAACACAAAATCATTTCTCATCATTAATAAATTCGTACCCCACCCTGTTTACAAGCGGATCATTACTTCCAACTACCTCTTAACTCCCCTGAAAGTTTTGTGTCCAGTTCTTCCAAAGCTAATTCTTTAATATTAATGTTAAAATCTGTAAATTCCAAGCTTTTACACAGCGGAGGTGTTTTTTTAAATGCGATTACTTTGCAGGTCAATATAAGTTTTTGAACTTTTTGTCATACTTTCATACAGAAAGTGAATATCATGCGGCGAAAAAGCAATGTCATTTTTTTCAAAACAAGGTTGATTTTTCTGCGTTTTCAGACAGCGAATAAAGACATCCACCAATCATGTTGTGTGTAACTGACGTCACATCACAACTCCGGACCTGTTGATCGTTTGTGTTTCTCATCACCCTCAATAATATGGGATAGGATATAGGATTCTGGAAAATGATAAACACTGAACTTGGGTGTGTCGCTGCATGCAGGATAGTGAGTAGATTAGTTCACCTTTGGATGTGTGTGTGAAGGCCTTTAAACAACAAAAGAATAGACATTTGCAGTACACTACAGTATAAGGTGTTCATGAAAAACCTGAGCTGTTTCAGCAGCAAATAACAACAGGATACAGAGAGCGGCAAAACAAAAAATTATCGCTCATTTAACACACACACACACACACACACACACACACACACACACACAGTGAGCAACTGGGGTTTAATGTCTTGTTCAAGGACAGGAGACGGCAGCTGCTGCTGAACCCTGCAATTAATAGACCTCATTAACTGCCAGGAAAATAGAGCAAAACAAGCTACTGCACTGCTTCCTAAGGTCCTGGAGTGGGGATTTCAAAGCCTGTTCAAGTCAAGTTAAGGGGGCTGAGTGCCTGAGCTTCAGTATGATTGAAATGCTCTGGGATGAACAACCGTCAACTGCGAGAGGAAAGAATTTGACTTCTGGAAAGGCAGGTAGCAGTTTCCTGGAAAAGCTCCGGCACAGCAGTCTGCCAGTGCATATTTGAGTAATAGGAACACAAATGCACATGGCCTTTCATGCATGGGTGAATATTACACACACACACAAGAAAAAAAAACCTACAGACACACCATAACCGACCACACACACACACACACACACACACACACACACACACAGAGACAGAGACAGAGACAGAGACAGAGACAGAGACAGAGACAGAGAAAGAGAAAGAGAGCGAGATTCAGGACGGTTGGACTGAAAGCACACAGATGTTTATCACACTGCACTGCTCCTCACACATGACTTCATGTCTGGACAGAATGGGCCCTGATGAGAGCAGATGTATACGTTTAGATCCACTACAGAACTCCAAAGTCTCTTTTCACAAAGAAAGCAGAGACGTTTGGGTTAATCACAGTCGCTGGTCAAAGAGATTGAAGGTACTTTTGAATGTACCAGAATGACACTGAAATGTATATATATATATATTTATAAAAGTGACATTGATGTTATGGTGCTTTTACTGTCCGTCTTTATTCCGAAGTCTCAGTTTGTTGTACAGCCTTGAGAAGACGCCAAGCCGTTTGTTAAAACTGGATTTAATCTTGTCCAGAAAAATGTTCTGGATTATAACCGTTACTTTCACTGCATTTGTTGACTATATTTTCAACATTGAACTAGTTCTACATGTTAACTAAGATGTCAGGTTTACCAGTGAGGTGCTACTGCAGTAATGACGGCCCATCTACTTCTGCATACCAGTCAGATTCGTCTACACATTACATTACATTACATTTAGCAGACGCTTTAATCCAAAGCGACTTCCAAATAAGAGCTTTACATAAAGTGCATAGAACCATGATCGAAAACACACCCACCTGAGGCCTAAAGAGGGTGTTACTCTTCATCTATAAAGGCCATGTAGCGAAAGAAGTGGCCACCAGCACACCAGTAATTATGTGTTCAGCCACACTACTGCTGTGCTCTCAGAGCCGTTCTGATCACACTCACGGTCCCGTGCACCACCAATGTAATTAGACTGTAGAGTTGCAAGGACATACTGTATATTTAAGACTTGACAAGATGTTGAGGTTGCAGTTACTTGTGTCAAGCATGAGCCATTACACTGCAGCTGCACTAATTCATGTTTAAATGTATCTGTTCAGTCAGATGGACGACTGAAGAGCACAGTTGATGCTGCATCCTGTGCAGGCAAAGTGTTGGGGATTCAGCCTTCAGGGCCGTCAAATACATCAGCATTGTGTACAAATGTCAGTACAATCACTGTAACTGGAGATCAATGTCCTCCGGTGTCCTTCCACACCAGAAGCTGGTTGTTGATTTGCAGTGAAGGAGATGATCTGGAAATCCTACATTCATGAAAGTTAAAATGTTTTAGAGAAGACAGAAGTTTATCTATCATTTTAGAAGGATGTTGAACTGTGTTGAGTTTCTAATGTTCAAAATTGTTTCAGACCTCTGAATCACTGCAGAAAAAGTCTGGTATGTTGCTGATGGGACCAAAAATGACTTTGGAAACACGGACATATCATTTGCTACGGGTTGGCAACAGAAAACAGTTAACATAAAACACCACGTCAGACTGAATAAAGCAGTGAAATAAAATGGCAGTTCAGTCCGATTTAACCCATGTGTGAATAAATCTCCTTACCCGTCTCTGTAGTTGATGACTGTGTCAATGATGGTGTTCATTTGCTTGGTGAGTTTGGGAGGGTTGGGGGAGAGTTTCTCAGCTGGTGGACGGCCACGCTTCTTCTTGGCCTTGGCGCCCCCGTCATCCCTGCTCGACGAGTCTTTGTCCTGACGTCTCTTGCGTTTGCGCTTTTTCAGCCGGATCTCCTCCTCCATCTCTTCCAGGTTTCCATCCTCAATGGCCTGGAGCCGAAAAGAGCCAGAGCAACGGACAGGGTTAACCCCCAATCGCTTCAACTTGTCCACCTATCATGTGGAATTGTAAGATCACTGTCTATCAATGTAAACCTTTCACAAACCACCTCGGACATCCGATTTCCCTTGACAACACAAGAACAAATGACTTGACAGCAGCAAGTACTTAAACTAATTGCAGTATTTTAACTGTCAAGCTTCTGTACATTTGCTCCTTAGCATACCTTACATTTCTTTAGCAGTGCCTTTAGTTACAGCCTCTCTGAACTACAGCTAACATTTCCAACATACTACCTCAGTCTCAGAGTTTCTCTCGTTTCCCTGAAACACCTGAGCCTCAGTCAATTAAATGGATCTGCCAGGCCCGAGATGTCTCTCCAGGGGACTGTGTCAGTGTATTTGATGTGGGTTACTGGGTTCCATTAGCAGAGTCTGAAAGTTTTTCCCCTCACCTGTCACTGTGGCAGGTTGCTAAACATTTCTACAGGCCACTCAATATTTTTGTCTGCCCATCCTGAAAACTCAAACAGAAGTTCCTCCTGTCTGAGAAAACTTTGCTGAAAACTACAGTGACCAGCGGTTTTAGGAAATGACTGAGCTTTCTTTTGGGTCACGGACACGGTAGGGAAATTGGAAAGTATTCACATAACTAATTTTGATTAGGAAGAGCAATGAACAAGCCACTTGTGTCCTTCTTTGGAAGGAGCATAAACCCAGACTAACGGGGCAGTGTGAGCATAAACAAACAAAACACAAAAGAAAAAGTTTTTGGTTCAGACAAAAGAAATGAAGCTGCAGGTTAATGGCGGTCTAAACAATGTGAGATTACATATTGTACACCGACTGAATGACTAAACAAGTGTGGCGCTGCAACAGGGTTGGAGCAGAGAGACATTTTATATCTTTAATTGCCCAAATTGAGTTCATGCAAATCAATCAGTCAGTATTATGCACTAGATTGCTGCAATTATAATTAACTGCAGTGGTGCCGAGTAAGGAAGTGAAAAATAAACTTTTTCAACAGTTCTGCAGCCACTGTGGTTTGCGTTTCCATTACTATTATAATATAATATATATCAACACTATAGATTGCAGTTGAATAAATACTAAATAGGTTGTTAACCAATTTCACACATTTACAGCAGTTACACGCATTTCGAATTAAATACTCAGAATTTACCCGCAGCCACTGTTTTTCGGTCAGCGTGTCGCTGTAGTCCACGTCCCGACGACAGCGCGATCCTCGGCCAAACAGCTTCTCCTTCTCCTCTTCGTACGTGAGCCGCTCTACCTCAGCGTCGTCTTTGATGATCCAAGAAGGCAACTCGTCCTCCTCCATTAGACGAGGCTTACGCTTTGGATTCCTGGCGTGCTCCCGGCGCCGGTCCATGTCCATGCGCTACAGAGGAGAAAAAGCAGGAAAATCACATCAGGTTAAACAGCAGATGGTGACACGATCTTTGGTTCCTTTATGTTATACCACACGAAGGGAACCCTTCAGCTGATTAATACTGGAATGGAGGGGTTAGCAGCAGCCGCGCTGTAGGTTTTGATTTACAAATCAGCATCAGATATGTCACCAGATATCAGCAGGACATGGTTCAGATCACCAGGCGGATGCAGGATAGTGAGTAGATTATTTTGTTTACTTTTGGATGTAGTAAAGTAAATATTTGCGGGAGGGCATTTTTGCATTTGGGTGTTGTTTATTCGTAACGTCCCCGGGGCCTTTAGAAGTTACCAACTTAGTGCCAACAATGTGCTCTGGCTTGCTGCCACATGCTTATGAATAGTTGATATCCTGCACCCAGTCACCGTGGAGCTAGCCAAGACGAACTGGAAAAAACACAAAAGACGTGGCGACACCACCAGGAGCCAGCGACGCTTGAGACTGTGTAGTGCCAGATTTATTAAACAGGAAGTTCAGCTAACTAATTAAAGATATTTCAAACACAGATGGTCACAAACACGGAGTTGTGTAGCGTACAACGGTCAAATGGTGCTACGGTGAGCCCCGTATCCATGACAATTCAGTCATTTACTCTGCAAGAAGAAGCGTCTGGCTGGAGACAGCTGCTGCCAAGTCTGAAGGTGCCAGAACAAATAATGGACAACCTACAATTATTGTGGAGGTAGATGTATGAAAACCAGCTCTGAGCTTCTCTTTTGGCAAATTCATATTTTAAGGCCGATCATATCAGAGTTTTACTCTGCAATTTAAATGTTAACTAGATCTCACAAACATTTGTGCTGGTCTTACCATGAAGAGCTCAAATTCATCTTCATTGCGGGCTATCATTTGGTTCAGGGTTTCATCGTCGGGCACCTCGTCTTCTTCCTAGAAGGTACATTTGGAAAAACACCAAAAAACATTCCAGTCTCAGTTTTAGCTGCTGCAGCGAAACACAAGCCTCACACGCTCAGCTCAACATGAACCAGTCAAGTATGGCACACAGATTAGATCAAATACCAATTAAATAGCTGAGATTGAATTACAACACCATGTAATATATATGTAGGATGCTTAACTCACTCACCATATCTAAGGGGATGTCTGCCTGCAGGAATTCAACCAAAACTGCTATGAATAATTGAACTTAAATAATTTTTTTAATGTATGAAAATTCCTTATGAGGCACAAATCCCTTTCGCTTTAACTTCCAAGATAAATAATAAAACATAAAATAATTCAACGCCAGTCACATCCTCAGACCGTACCTCATTCTGCTCCTCGTGCTCTAAAATGGCCTGGAGGAAGACACGGCGCTCGTGGCTCGAGGACTTCTGGTCGAACATGCCCGCCTGGATGACCTTCTGATCCACGTTAAGTTTGTACTTTGCAGCTGCCAAGATTTTCTCCTCTACGCTGTTGACGGTGCAGAGGCGAAGCACACGCACCTCGTTCTGCTGACCGATGCGGTGAGCCCGGTCCTGAGCCTGAAGGTCCTACGATCAGCACACGAAAGACAAATAACACAAAAGAGGAAATTAATTAACACCAATTGAGAGCCAAGGCCAGACTGGAGATGCCTGGATAGTCTTTGGACCTTATCGTTAAACACAGTCATTTCTACTTTCTCTTTCAGTAAATGAAATCACATCACAAACACCTGTTGCCTGTTAGAACTGACAGCCCAAGCTGATATCAGAAAATATCACAAAGCACCGTCAAGTTTAGCTCGTTCTCTTTTCTTTGTTTTGCATAGGTGTTGTAAAAACTTTTAGGCAAACTCTAAAGGAGATTTTTACTAATACTCTCAAATTCCCATGAGCGGCCCAAAATGTTACATCACTGAAATTTTTCAATGTGGCGCTCAATGTATAAGACTAAAAGCCACAGCTCATCAGATTTGCATAAAGTGCTACTAATTAAAATGTGACTGTGATATCTGGAAAGTAATGGAACAATATTTTTGGAAGTGTATTAATCCCGCAGAGAGGAAATTCAAATAGCTCAATGAAGATAATCGATTGGATAACTCCAAAAATAAGTGTAAAAAAATTTAAACTCCTTTGACTAGATTATTTCTGTAAAACAGAAAAGAATGATATAACATATAATACATATAACCAACCCACTAAGTCAGAATCACTGGCTGCTTCAATCATACTGCAGTGGACTGGAGCCATTTAAAGTCAGGAAACATGAACAGGCGGCTGCATTGCAAAGTCCTTTTATAATTTGTTTTATTTGTTTCTCATCATCTTTTATAATCATGCATTCACACTGTGAGCACAAGTATGTTCCTTACAGGTCATACGAATAATAAAATCCACTGATGGACGTACCTGGTGTGGGTTCCAGTCACTGTCAAAGATGACGACTGTGTCGGCAGCCTGCAGGTTGAGGCCGAGGCCGCCGGCTCGGGTGCTGAGCAGGAAGATGAAGAACTGAGATCCTTCCTCGTTGAATTTCTTCAGCAGTAAAGCTCGGTCCTCGGCTTTGGTGGTCCCTGAAAAGCCAAACGTGATCATTTTGAAATGCAGAGACGGTCAAATTAGCTTTTAACAGTCTGCTTGAACTTCTTGTTGTACACATTGTTTTCAGGAAGGTAAAAATGTCACCTGTATACTGTGCCTGTCTCAACTCTGACCAATTAAGAGGTGTCTGAAAAGAGCGTGCAGTGGCTCTAATTGGGCAGGCTTCAAAATGTGATGAATCCACCCAACAACCAGTTTTTATGTCTGATTAAAATATGCTAACTAAGGAGGTTCACAGCTGCATATCTGAGACGTCTCGTAATTAAAATGTCTTTCTCATAGTGCTGTGTGGAAGGTATAGAAGCTGATACTAAGTGAGTGAATGAATTCATTGAAACTTTTCACCTCACAAGTAGAATAACTCAAAATATTTGACTGTGTCTTTCACTTTAGCATTTTATAAGATTCTTGCAAAATCCTGATTTGTTGGCCAAAGAAAAACACATTAAACTGTGAGTTACTGCAAGATGGTGTTCAGTCCCGATTTCTTTGGTACAGGACCAATTTGCTTAAAACTGAAGAACATATAGAGGCTCTTCTTGTCAGTCATGTTTGCTATGTGCTGCTATCAGTTTTCACTGCTGGGGAAAATACATCTGCCTCATCAGTCACTCACACACAGAAGTCAAAGGAAAATGGAGTGACAGGAACATTTTGGTATCACGTTGCACATTTTATTGTATAAGAAGGAGCCCAAAGAAAGAATCGATAACATCTCCTCGGAGAACCTGGGTCTCTGTTGCCAGACCTTGTGGCTAATAGGATTGCCTTTTGTTTGAGATGCTGAGCCGATGTGATGGGAATTCTCTGACACCTCAGTGTGACTCAAGTATGAATATGAGTGAACTTAAATTAGGAATGAGAAATGGATCTTTTTCATACACCAAATACTCAAAGGCATAAAGGGATTACAAAAGATTAACATCATGTGTCTTGCTGCAGGGACAAGTTGGAAAAAAAGAGTAGTTTGGTGCACAAAATGTATTGTGTGTTCATGTATATTGGTAGTCTTGCTTTGGGTTTTTCACACAACCTGCACCTCCACACTGCAGGAGGTGTAATAAGCCTCCACGGGCAGCTTCAAATGTCCTCCTACGTCCTCTGACATGTAGGCAGCAATATATGACAAGGTGTCCTGATTCGGCCAATAATGGACTGAGAACACGGAGTGGCATTTCCTTTGCTAAGTCAGAATTATTTTCTCTATTACACGTTATGAATCATATAATTATTATGTCCCCGTTTCTTTGGCCCTGATCCCAATCAGTGCAACATTTGGTAAATGCTGATTCCAAGTCCAATTCAAATGTTATATGTTGAATAAATATGTATCTGACACATTGAAATAACAGTAAACCACAAATAAATCTGACACACTTGAATCAGACACGCTGTCCAAATACTGGTCATCGTGGTTCAAAACTATTAAGGTGATAAGCTTAAATTACTGATATGATGTGAATGACAGACGTGTGACTGTACAGTCGTGTTACAGGAGTGGAGGTTCTTGCTCGAACTGTAGAGCCCAGCTGTCAGTCAGGAGAGCGGCACTGCAACACCAGCAGGCTGAGGTGATCAACACTCAATAGACTACAAAGAACGGATTTTGCTCTTTTTTAGCCGGTACGATACATAAAAATATGCCCGGAGCGGCTTGGAATATCTCTAATAATCATATATAATGCTCATTATTAAGATAGAACCTTTAAACACAAGTAGAGGTGTGAGCTTACCGTCAAGACGCAGATACAGAAAGTTGCGGTAGCTGAAGTAGTCCTCCATGATTGTCATGAGAGAGGTCATTTGGCAGAACAGCAGGACTCTGTGGTTGGTGGCGTGTAGCTTCGGCAGGATGCGATCGAGGAGCTCAAACTTCCCAGAGGCTCGATACAGCTCGTGCCTGGGTGGAGGTAATGAGGCAAAGCATGTACCATAAATCATTGTTACCCACACAGTGATTATTAGTCTCTGTGGCATCTGGTTTGACAGCAACAGTTAACAGACCGTTTGATTGTGTGCATTCTTCTTCCTTGTCAAAACCTGGCGCCTATATTACCCATAATGCAATTCTATCTAGCTTTGGGAGTGGTATGCTAATGGTTAATGTAGCCTGGAGCCTCTACCACCAAGCAGACATGCCGCTTTGGGCCGCAATGATGCATGTCATGTGATCTATATGTGGCGGAGATGCAGAGAGATAAAAGTCCTGTGGTTCGTACCACATTCAGCATCACGTATGACATAACTGTAACTTTTAATGTCTGGTTTGAGGTGAATCGCTGCAAGTCCTGCACAGATGGAGCAATTACCTAACAATTGCTCTTCAGACTCAACTGTACCAAAAGATACAGCAGCATGTAAACATTTAATAAATGGTTTATCACACGTGTAAGTCCTTCTGTGGGCATCCATTAGTGGAGGCTGGTGTTTAAAAGATAATGAATAACAATATAATAAAACTTCATAGGATAAGTTATAATTATTGATAAATACAATACATTAATGAACATTTTTGTCTGTTATAAACCATTTATTAAATGTTTTATGGTGCTTATAAATGAAACATAGGGAGTCTTAAAGTAAAGTGTTACCAAATCACTTTATAACCAAATTGTTCTGATCCAATGTCAGTCTGGTTTTGCCAATTAAGTACCAGCATGGCAAAAAAAAAGAAAATAAATCTGGATTTTGTCACTTCCAATGCTTACAAAATTTTGTTTTTTTCCCAACTTACCCATTGATGATGCCGTTTGGATAGCCCAAATGCTCAGCAAATGATTCCTAAAACACAGAACATTTACTGTTTAAAATAAGGAGGCTATCAAATTAACTCTTTTAAAAGTGAAAAGACAGAAACTTGTTTTGTTAATGCAGACTGATTATGAATTCCTCCTTAAATCAAACCCGTACGTTTACTTAAGTTCTTTTAAAGTTATAACCCTGCAGATATCAACAGTTCTTTTTTGGAAAAGACTGATGTCAGTTTAAGCCAAGAACCATCCCAGATGTTATTTGATGAACAAGAAGTTTAACAAAAGAGAGTTGGTTTAAAGAACGTAAAAAAAAGAAATACACCTGAGCACAACACAAGAATGTTTTTTGAAGGTAATAAATATGCAATTAGCTGATCATTACAGAAGGTAGAGGACACAGACACACAAGTGGAAATCAGTTTCAGTGATGCTGGACTAGCAGCGCTCACCTCAATGTGCTGGAACATGTATGGATGGTTGCAGATCTTCTTCAGCTGCATGATGGTGTTCATCAGGGTCTTTGCTCCTCCTTTGCCCTGGGGAAAATTATAGATAAAAGAAATGAAATGCCATATCGAAACAATGACACAAATCTGCAAGAACAGATTTTTAGTTTTAGGCTGACATATTGTCAGCATTGGAGTGGATATGGCAAACTTGTTAGCACACAGTTGGTTATTTAAACATCCAGCCATTACGGAGCAACATTATCATTCGTTTGGAGCCGTGTTTCTGTCGACCTGATGAATGTAAGTCCAATATTCACTCTCTTCTAGCTCCATAAAGCCTGGGGGGAGCTGCAGATTCAGGGGATAATTCTCCATAATACCAGCAAAACCTTTCACGTTATCACATTGCTACTTGAACTGTTTTTATCATAAAAATATTGATTAGAGCTGTTTTAAGTATCTCTAACAAGAAAACCTCAGAGAAGCTCATTTCAGGTAATGCAGGTTTGAACATCACAGATTTTGAGTCGTGTATTCCAATTTTTCTCAAAACCTGTGCAGCCTGCATCCCTAGGTGGTTTGGATAACAGACAATGCCTGCTTTCAAAACTAAAGTGAGGCTAAAATACAACATGCAGCCTTAAAAGCTGAATAAGATTTACAATATACTCTCTTGGAAATGCCTATTTTTTCCAGCTATGCTCCCAAACTGTGCAACAGCCTTTTTCTAACATCACTTCTTACGATGTGTGCTTCACAGGCCTCATCTTTACCTGTGTTCTTTTGAATTTAACTTGTGTTTCACGTTTTTCTTCTTTTTATTTTTTATCTAAAGCACTTTGAGCTCCATGTTTTGTATGAAAGGTGCGATGCAAATAAATATATTATTAAAATAAATAAAGCTCCACAGTCTGTCAGCATGCTACACACTGATAAAACACAGCGCAGATGTACATTGAAGCCACGGGGGTCCTGGTATATTTACCTTCTTGTCTTTCTCGGAGCCGTCAGTGAGGAGGATGCCTTTCTGCATGTGGCGGTACAAAACCTTCTGTATAGCAGACATGTCACATTTTATGACATACTCCACCTGAGTAAACGATAACAAAAGACAATGCATCAGTGAAGTGAATGACAATAAAGCATGCATCAGTGAAACAGTGGTGTCTTCTCAGCGGCAGAGCTGTCAGAGCGGACGCCTCTTGATTACAGTCACCTTGTTTTTGACAGAAATAGAGAAATAATGAGAAAAATAGAAAACAAGAGAAGGGAAGAAGAGGGATAGAAAGGCACATTATGTACAGGCACCTTGTGTGCAGTAGCTTTGCCATAATATATACACAAAGAACAATCTCCAAAGGTGAAGTTCAGTCTTTGCAAGTCTCATTAACTTCAATTTTCTTAAAAGCATGTTTTAAAGAATCTGGGCACCGTTTCTTGATAACTATTGATCTTAGAAATTAAGAGTGTTTTCTAACGATAACTTGGCGATTACCCATCCAGCTACTGCAGCTAACGTTATGTGGTATATTCAGTGGTGGTGAAGCCCAGCACTGTTGTCCGTGGACAAAACAAAGATACTAAAAATAACTTTATTAGCATGTTAACCGTTGTTTTAATGTTAAGTCACCGTATGCATTAGTTTGGTGAGTGGCATGAGCCACCTGTCATGGTAGCACGACGTAGTAGCGATATCGATGTTGAAATATCATATCAATAAATTAGGTCTCTACTGGATTACTGTGCTGGATTAAAAACATAAAACCTTTGCTTTATGTATGTGAAAGATTTGCCATGTAACTCAAAGGCTCATTATCAGATTGGAATTTACTAATAATGTCTTTAGGCGTAATAATTAAAATAATAACCAGTCTTGTCATAAACAAATTTCTGTCTGTCTCTCTGTTTCTGGCTCAGCATTTAATATCTATGTAAATACATTTGAAAATGAGTATATTACGTGGATAAAGGTTCCAGGGAACAGCAACTAGAGGGAAAAGGGGATATGAAGCCACTGACAGGCGACCAAATGAAACGCGCCGTCACCGTGAATAAAATGATGGATTTCTCTGGGTTTGAACATTGGTGGGAACATTTGCGATAATGTAGGTACACAACTCTTATTACTTACAGTTGGAAAGTTATTTTAGCTACAAGGCTACAGTCGATAATAACTGCTGAAAGAGTGGTGCTAATTTCAAGGCTGTCAGGAGTGACTAAGAAAAAAACATGCATGTATTTGAAGTGGTCGAACGTGACCATGAAATAAGAAAGATAGGAAAGCTGGACGTGTGCTGTAATGAACACAATGAGCAGACTTCATTAGCTACATAAAAAAACAAGCTCTGTTTTAATATGAATAACTTTGGACTATAGTTATTTAATCAAAACAGTTTACAGTTTTAAACAGTGCAGCTTTTCTGCATTGCAAACCATGCAACAAACATAACCAATCGTTATATTCATTGCGTGGTTTGCAGTCAAAGGAGAAATGTTTAGTTTCAATCTCACCTTCTCTGGCAGCTGAGACTCCACCTCTTTCTTCAGCCTACGCAGCAGGAAGGGACGGAGCACCTTGTGCAAACGCCGAATAATCAGGATGGTCTCCTCCTCATTTAGGTCGACCTAAACAAGTCAGAAAGTGCGTGTGATAATACAGAATGAAATAACAGAATGTTGTGTTGTGCATGCTGGGCAGCTGATTTAAGCACCGCAGTGACAAGCCTCGACCTGCTGCTGTGTCCTTAGACAGTAGCTGTGTGTGAGTTTATTGTTCGACAGATCTGCAAAGGGGTTACCATTTCCCATTCAGCGCATCAGCTCTTTTTTGGACAAAGGCAAAAACCACCAGCGTGTACTACAGCGCCACCGGGAGTTTGGGAGTGGTAAATACTGCGCTGACCAATGTGGAACGTACATAATGGAAAATAATACACTTGCATTGTTGCTGTAACATGAAAACGCCTGAAGACCTCAGTAACACTGAATGTAAACATAAATTACGCAGGGCACCTTTTATATGAATCTATGGACGGAATGAAAACAATAGAAACGACACGCTCGGCTCTGCCTCGCAAACTTCAGAGACTTTGTTTCACTTTCTTTTTGCTTAAAAATAATTTCCTTTTGTTTACAGCAAATTGGGTTTATAGGTGTACTCTGCCTCGGGCAAGATGCCATCTGAAGGTAGACTGCTCATCCTGCTGTGACCTCCTGTGAGTGAAGAGGACTTTCATAATGCAGAACCTTGCAGTTTGTATCTGACCTTGGCTCTGACTTCCCTGAAATGGACAACACTTCCCTGTGAGACGTTACAATTCCATTCTACCTCACTCAGAACATTTCCTGGGTGTTAATTGTGTGTTAATTCTCTAATGTATACTTTATACTTTACTTCACTAGCTAGTAAGCACATAGCTCACTTTTCAGTAGAAATGATAGGTGTGATTACCGTGAAGCGACGAAAAGTCCTCGGGGGGAACAGATTTGAAAAACCGACCTTTTAGCAGCCTTTAGAAAATGTACAGTATATCCATGTTAAAATCTACAACTCATCTCAAAAACATTGGAAAAGGTATACTTTCATTCTGTATGTTCTCAGGTTTCAGAGGGGTCAGTAGACATTTTTGGGTTAGAGTTTTTTCTTGTACAATACATAATGATGTTGGTCTTTAATCATCTGAAAGACCCTAAGGAGCTCGTCATTGGTTAAATCTTTAGAGAACGTTCCCCGTTCCGCCTGCAAAGCCTTGGAGGTTTTGTTCTTACTGGGATTTTTCATTAAGTGCATTTCCCAAAACTACTTTATGTACTGTATGACCGATGTCCACAAATTTTTTTTTATATTTTCCACCTAAACGAAACACAGACTTAAGAATCCAGGCTTCTTCTTACCCGTTCTCCTGTCATGGCGAACGGGGCATTGAACCATTGCTCGAAGGTGCTGCAGCTCTTGAAGATGGTGGGCAGGAGGAAGTTGAGCAGGGCCCACAGCTCGGGCAGCTTGTTCTGCAGCGGAGTACCGGTGAGGAGGAGGCGACGAGGAGCCACATAGTGAGTGTTCAACACCTGGGTCAGCTTACAGTGGTGGTTCTTCATGCGGTGACCCTCGTCCACAATCATGTACTTCCAACGAATCTGCGTGTGGAAAAACGCTTGTTAGAATTCTATTTGTACACATTTTGAAATAGTGAAAAACACACTATGTCCAAATTAGCCTTTGAAATATTTTTGATCACAAAGGAGCTCAGGAGTGGCAGCAGAGAAGAACACTTTGATTTCCTACTCTGACCACCCCCCGGGGTACTGCATACAATGGACAAGTGTCTTATTCCCTCTCTTATTTCATATGCATATAATTGTTTGTGCTCACGGTTTAAATTGACTGCATTAACTATAGTACTTAGTTGCAATGCAAAGCTTTACTGTTAATGAAATCAGAAATAGTACTGTAGTCTGAATAAATTAGCATAAAGAGTAGTTTTTAATCCATGCTTTTGTCCAAACTGCTATGGCCCTTTAAAGTGGATGGACGCACATTTTCTCTTGAATAACATAAACAGCTGGCCCTCTGTGCTTCAAAATGCAAACCAGTCAGAATGCTCCACAGCTGAGAAACCACAATGTCCTGGTGACACGTCTTTGTGCCACTGAAGCACATTCACTACACCTCCTTCTGTCTACCTCGCGCAAGGCATCAATTTGAAGGTGCGAGGCATCTTTCCATTCCCCCCGGAGACATAAGAGTGCAAAATGAGTCTCCTTCCATGTATTTGAAGGTCAGCATGGAGTCCATTCTGTGCCAATCCTCATTCAGCAATAGTTCCCTTTATGGAGTTGTAAAACAGGTTGAAAGCTGAAATGGCCGACCCTGTAAGATATGTTCCTCTTAGCTAGGTGACGTGGACTCTTCTTGTCCTTCAAATGTCCATTGTAGAAAACTTCAGCAGCTTCTTCAGATCCATAGAAGGTTATAGTCTCCTACAGTTTAAGTCACATGCTCATGTATGTCATGTACAGATTAATTAGCAGAGTGTTTCCATGGCACTTTGTCACATTTTGCTTTTCTTAATATACCAACTTTATTTTCTTAATTTTGGTTGATTTTGTTGGGGTTTCAACACTTTTTTTTTAAGCATACATTAACAAGTGCTGTGCACGCACCTGAAATCACAATGAATGAGCAGCTGCCACTTGTGGAGAGTTTGATAATTGCTAAATGTGTATCTGTGAGTTTGTGAGCTCCTCGAAGCGCTTCACATCTGAAGCAAAACATATTGAGTCTCAATCTCTTTTTATTGAATTTCTCCAGCCTGTAATTTCTCATGTGTAGTTTGCATGTACCTGCGCACAAACACACTGAGACAAAGATTAATTATTTCCTGGATTGTCTGCAAAGGTCAAAAGTAGCAAAACTGCCTGCAGCATTAACTGTGCATACAAATATACACTTTGTGCAGTCAATAATAAAGATGAATGACTTGCATAGCAATATAATTTAATCCAATCTAAGCCCAATGTCTTTATTAGAAACTGAATTGCAGACAAACTGAAACTCACATTGTTTATCACAAATTAAATATGACACTAATGTATGATCCACGACATCCTCTAACTGAATAAGGACAACGCTGAGGCTCTGGTTTAACTTTCCAGTCACATACATGGAACACAGCTACCATAGCATTCTATCATCAAAAGAGCATTACAAACATCTGACTTTTTCTTTGTCCTCCAGATACCCTGAAGCTCGTGCATTCACTTATTAGAAGTAGGACTGACTGCTGCAGTGCACTGGTCTCGGGTCTCCCGCCGAAAAGTCGATAAATCAATTACAGCTCATACAGAGTGCTGCTGCTGCTGCCGCAGTCTTTAAATTGGAACAAAGAAAAGCGCTGGCACGTTTTGAAGTTTAGCACTGGTGTCACGTTTGCCTCTGTGAGTCTAATGATTCTACTACTTGTCTACAACACTATTAATAGGCTTGCCCCTGATTATAAAGCCATATGCTGCTGTCTGGCACTGTATGTCGCCTGTAGAGCCCTAAAAACTAAAAACTCATACATAGACCTATGATCAAGCTCCTCCTGCAGCTTTAGACCCCAAACAACCCTGGACTCTGGATCTGAGGAGTTTAAGCACCTGCTATAACTATTATTAATTTTTTTTTTAGATCTGCCTTTATGTAGAATCTGTTATTACTACCTCCTTGAGGAAGTCAGTTATAGATCGTCAGTCAGGAAAAGTGACTTTAAAACTCTTTCTGGAACATCATTCAACTAATGATTGAATGATGAACTAAAGTGAAAACCTTGTAAACTTTTAAGTGAATTAAAGAGTATGCATCTGTGAACTGTGTGGATTTGTGTGTATGGACTGTACGTAACAGCAAAAAGAGTGTGAAAGCGAGAAAGGAATTTCTTTCACCTTGGCGAGTATTTGTTTGTCCTTGATGATGTATTCATAGGTGGTCAGCAAGACATTGAACTTCCCGCTGCGGAGTTGAGGCACAAGCCCTCGGCGCAGAGCAGGGGTGCCCTTTCAGGGGGGAGACACAAAGGAAAGACAACTTTCTGTCGTAAGTCAGCCAAAAGCAATCAGAAAAATCTTAAATGGGGAAAAAAATTACATTAAAAAGAAAAAGAAGATTCTCTTTACCTTGTAAGCAATTTTGACCACAGAGGGTGCCCACTTGTCAAGTTCATAGACCCAGTTAGACAAGGTCCTGGAGGGAAAAAGACATTAATCAGTCAATCACAACTGGTGTTGGAGGGTTCTATCATCAAGGTTCAGACACCATTTGCTGAATAAAGATCTAAAGAAAAAGAAATCCCCTGTACTGGCGACGCGCAATATCTTTCCAAAGGGTCAAATGGACTGCAGCTCACAACAAGAGACTTTTCTTAGAGAAGGCTTTGTTCAAGCCATTCTTTAAAACTTTTAAAAGCACAGTGGCCCTGAGCTCACATTTAAGCCACCGCTGTGCTCAATTTGACTATAAAATGCAGTGCACCCCCCCGTTTAGTAATGATGAAAAAACGGCTATCGCAAAAAACAAACCTAATGTTCATTTTAATCCTTTAGCGCCTGCAGTTATATATCAAGACAAAAAAATACTAATTAGGTGAGATGTGAAACTGGGAATTGCTGCACAGCTTTCCCTGAAATCAAAGTCGACAGAAGGTAGATATTTGAGCACTAAGGGAGGTTTCAGCAGCTACGTTTAAAGAAGCTGAAAAGAATCCAGCAGCATTGAACCACTTATATTGTTGTTTGGGGAGTTGGGTTCAAACTAAGATGCCAAACAACTGCAGCCTGGTCCACCTTGGAGAGACGGCCTCCTGCTGCTTCCAAGTGAAGGCCGGAATGGTTTGTGTTTGAAGAATGCGAAGGGATTAACGGTTGGAAAACATGCAAGGGAATTCACGCATTCTGCGATGCCAAATACATGATTGAAGAGATTCCCATATTTTCATCTCATGCCTTTAAAATAACCAGCAGGAGACGGTGATTGATGACATGAAAGGATTGCTGTTGAGGAAATTTTGAACAAATACGTTTAGTTTTTTGTTTTGTTTTTAATGTAAGAAATGTTACGTGTTCGAGCAAATGCATCCTTATTTAAGGTGGGATAGTTTTGCTAAAGTTTTGGCAGCATGTTCCATATTGCCCTGTAAAGAAGATGCTATTTTCTTCTGAAAATGATGTTTGAGAAAGTGTAGATCACATTACATTCGAGGATTAGACAAATACGTATTCACAACATCAGATAATTATTTTTCAATGGAGTGAGCACGTGTAACAAAGGCTCCTACAGAGTGTTGCATTGTGGGTTGGTTGTAGCCCTAATGTTACAAGGCTAGCAGGTTTCTCCAAGTCTGTTTATACTGTGTCTTTTAGAGTTAGTCAGCAAAAAAAGTGCTTTAGGAAGCAAAGTTTAACCTGCGGGAGGTTTTTGATGGCAAGTTTTTGAACGTTTTGCTAACCTGATGCACCAGACAGTTAGTTCTTTGCTCTTCTCTCAATGAAGAAATACTCTCCAGTTCTGATTTAGCTGTAGCAGCATCTACACTAACCTCTCTAGTCGCCGCCATTGTTGTTCTTTGGACGGACAGTCACTTCTCGCTGTCGTCACGTCTAAACCACGCCCCATAGCTGCCCGTAGTTCATCATTCTCACGTGATCTCACAAATCTATCTACCTCGCAAGGTAAACATTTTATTCTCTTTATTTTTCTGCTAAGTTTGGTTTTAAGTAATAGGGGAGTCATGATTGACAACTTGTGGTGTGCTCTCAATTGGTCTGAAAGGGTGTATGGGCGGGAATTCGATACGTGGACCACTACTGCGCAGACTCTAGCTCCAAATGACGTCACCAGCACAAGATGGCAGCTCATTGGCTTCGGTTTTGTTTTCCATAGGAGGACATGGAGACGTGGCGTCCATCTTTATACACAGTCTATGGGATGTACACACTCTAAAGGCAGTCGGTGAGTTATCATTTCATACAGACTGGATACTAAAATGTAGCACTGGTAGAGCCCAGCGTTGTCTGTAGTAACTCACTGCCTTCCTCCCTGCAGGCAGATGAGTGTTCACACCTGACACTTGAATTTCATGTGAATCAGTGTCTAAATCAGAGATGGGACTCCCGACTTCCCCTGCTCTCTATTACAGCCCTATCTTGTCATTTAGACTAATGAGCTCTGTGTATTTCAATCTAAAATGATTTCCTGGAAAACACTGTGTACACCGGTCCCTTGCGAAAAGATATTTTAGGACAAGATATTTTAAGATACTTTAGGACACTACAGGGAAAGAGTCCAGATGAATGCCAGGTGAGGATTACTCACGAGAGAGGAACAATGATGAGGAAGGGGCCGTTGATCCTCTTGTGCTCCATCAGGTATGTGATGAGGGCGATCGTTTGGATGGTTTTGCCGAGGCCCATTTCATCAGCCAGGATGCCATTTAGATTGTTGTTGTACAGGGACACCATCCACTCCAGCCCTTGGGTCTGGAGAACACAGAGAAATAAAAATATGCTTGTAGAGAAAATATCATGTGGTGTGATCACCAGTGATCAAGGAAAATGTAATGTTGCACGTGTAACTGCATGTCGAAGAGCAACCACTTTAAGTGGCAAACTTTACATTGTTTTAAAGGGCAACCTGAATACTAACTGGTAGCTGTCAGTGGCTCAGATGGCTAATACGCATAACATATAACCAAAACATACTTGTTGCGTCCTGTCTTTTATTGTTAAATCTCTAAAAGGCAAAATTGGGTTGGACAATAGGGCTGCGACCAACGATCAATTAATCTTCAGATTATTTTCTTGAATAAATCGTTAGGTATATGGTCAGAAAATAATGAAAAATATCCATTGTTGAAAACCTAGTAAAAAGTAAATAAGAAAGAAAAAAACTAAACAAAGGTGACATATTTCAGTTCACCATCACATAAGATGAAGAAAGTCATCCTCACAACAACGCAACAAAACAAAACAACAAAAATGACATTTGACTAATCGAGTAACTGTTTCAGCCCTTCTAGAAAAGAACTACAAAGTGGAATTTTAAATGTGTATCTTCTGCCAGTCTACATGTGATAGCACACACCTTTAAATGTGTCTAAAGTGCATTTAATGCTTTTCACAGTGAGCTTTGATCTCATTGCCATTTTGGCATTTTTATATCCCAAGTGATTTGAGCTTGGAAGCAAAATATCAACTGTGTTACCAATTGTGTAGCTGGCCTGTAGCCTGGGGAAAACAATCAGCAAAAGACAATATGGTCAAACAGGAAAAGGGCACGAGGGCACTGGCAGCAGAACAGGGGGCCACCAACCAATTACCAACTGCATGTTAGTTAACGAGACGCCTGTAAGCAAAGCTAATTCTACAGTAAAAAAGGCTGATGAAGAGTAAAATTAATAAGAAATGCTGGAAATTGAGCTATATGAATGTGTAGCTTCTGTAAATTGTTGTCACTTTGTTACACAGATCTCTGTTGGCACAGCAGACAATTCATCCAATTATTGTACAGCCGAAATCTCTCCTATTTCCCCACGGCAGCTGCCACCATATCTCGTTTAAAGCCTGGCACGCCATAAATCAGAGAAGTGATAGGACTGCAAGCCGATTGGAAGAAAGAAAAATGTTAGCAGCATCCAATTGCCACTTCCCCGTCTCTTGTAATATACTACCTTTCGCTTCCAGCCCCACTCACTACAGCAGAGATCAGATCATACTGGAAAACAATGTGGTAGCATCTTCACCAGCAGACAGCCGTCTTTAAACTTGACTAAGATGATTAAGAGCATCCAGTTGCTTAGCATCACAGGCATGTTAGTTCACACCCTGTTTCCACAGCTCAGCATCAAGTGAGTGTGAACGGCCAGAAGAACTAAAGGATATTACTGCCAACAACACTGTAAAGAACCAGGAAAATACCAAAGACTATAATCCTTGCTCTATTGATTAGATGATTAATCAATTGGTCTATCAACAGAAAACCGATCAACTATTTTGATGAGTGAAAACTCACTGGCTTCGGCTTCTCAAAGACTTTTAAAGACGAGATCCAGGAGCTTAACCGTCAAAATAATACGAGGATTAAAGGACACGTTCACTTTCAACAAATATGAAAAGATTTTTCTTCTTTGTACTAAAAAGGTTGTTTGGCAGGAAGATGATAAACTCATTTGAAATACATCATAGATAACAAATAATAAGATAATAACAACCACTGTTCAAAAGTGAGCAATAAAAATGACAAAAACCTAAAGCAAAGGTTTGCAAAGTAAAAGGGAATGTGTGTGTGTGTACCTGGTAATGTTTGAGTGTGCCGTTGACCAGCAGCGTTGACTGCTTCTCCACCCTCTCAATGACGGCGTGGGCCACACCATAATAAGACTGGGAGCTGGTTTGTCCAGTAGGAACGCTGTACTCGTCATCCACATCCTGCTTGGCTGACCTGGAAAAAGAGAGAGAGTTTGAAACTCCTCTAACATCAGTGTTAGTGCCTCCTAAGAATTGATTTTAATGAGAGGTAGCTGGGTCTGCCGCCGGGAGCTCAGCTGGAGGAGAGCCAGAGCTCCTCGCTAAGAGCCCCTCTGGAAAAGTCTAGATTCAGTATGAGGTCTAACCGCGCTGTTTTTAACTTTAAAATTATTATATTTTTGAACAATAGCACTTGGTAATGCTCCAGCAAAACACAAAACTTTAAGAATGCCAAGAATTGGAATTTAAATGAACCATTTTATCTTTTATTTTTGTTTCTAACCGATGCAATTCCTGGACGGGGAAATAAGTGCTCCACCAGGTTAATCTGAGAAAGTGAGATAGTGAGAAGTAATACAGTACTCGATGATGTGATTGGCAGCCGTCACAAACACTTCGACTCCATTGGGATCGATTATCTTCTCCTCGGTTTCTGCCTTGGCCGCCTCCTCTTCCTCCTTAAGAGGCAGAGAAGATGACACATGACTAAGAGTTAATATAATATTATAATATAATATATAGTATTATATAATAATAAAAATATAGTTAATATAATGGCAACAGACAGATCACAGGAGTAGCTCTGATGGGGATGAGTAAGTTATCAGAAACAGCATCACTCAAGAGCATACAGCTACAGCCCCCTGGTGGACTGTGATGTATGTATTGAGTGTGTGTGTGTGTGTGTGTGTGTGTGTGTGTGTATTGAGTCCCATTTAATAACATTTGCATTATTTGAGGAATTGCAGGAGAGAGAGGCTCATCTAAAACCCTCCACTGTGGGAGTTCGTTAACCAGAAAAACACTCACCTCCTCGTCAAACTCCGAGCCGCTCTCCTCGCTGTCTGACCTCGGGGCCACTTCATACCTGGTTTTTGAAAGGAGGAACCGCCAGGAAGAGGAAAACAAGTGGGGAAGAAAGTGCAGTTACTATATCTGTCACACACCAAACTAATACGATACCCCGATACGGACAGGGACGGAGGTTTGGGACTATTTGGGATGGTATTTGGTTGAACCCTTGCTCAACCTTGACAAACTATAAAAACAGCTATAAACTTTAGAAAAAGCAGTATTGTACTGTGTGTCTGCAAAAACAACTGCTTACTTAAAAGTTGAGTGCAAGTCGCCCACGTTTTGACAGCGCTCACAGCCCAACTACACAATCAATGTCGTTACACAAGTAAAATGTACGAAAATAGACTAAAGAGTGCAAACATACGCTTCTGCTGTGTTAACTGAAACACAAGAGTATCTGTTCCGTCAGACACACATGAGATAGTCGGGTAAGTCAGGATCTATGGGATGTAGCTGATTACACTCGATGGCTGCAGTACTTTGAGATATACGTGTGTTGTTTTGTTTCTGATTATAGTGCATTGGGTGTGGAGCTTGGACATTGGCTATGGCAACTTTGGATCCATTATCCAATAGATAATGCTACTTCAATTATCCATTGACAATTATTCACCTATTCTAGACTATATTTGTTTTAGTTTTTGTCCATTTTAACTCGGATTAGGACACAGTGGTGTCCAAACGCAGATCTGTTTGCACTATTAAAAGCTGCAACAGTCCCTTTTTCCCCCTTGGAAGTAACCATTTTATTTGGGTATGTCAGTTTTGGTTCATGTAAAAAAGGGGCTCTTCGTTAAGTGCTTCATTCAGTACTTTAAGGACAGGACTTTTCTAGGATAGAAATCCTCTGCCAAGCAAGAGTATTTTGTTGGTATTGGTAAAAGTGGTAATAGTAACTAGCTAGTTAGCATAAGCAGTATTCACTACCACAGCTGAACAGAAAAATGTGCCACGCTGTAGAACACTTTCCAAAAGACAAAAACAGCCAACCTAATGCCAGAGGTTGACAACTGTCTTTCTGTGCAGAAATGTGCCGTCTTACCCGGGGTTCATCTCGAGCCAGGCCTCCAGCTGGCTGGATTTGGGAGCATCCGTTCCCTGCAAGACCTTCCCAGTCTCCGTCTGGATCACTTTGACTGGCAGCTCACTCATTTGGCTGCTCTCGTCCATGGGCTGCAGGACAAACAAACCACATGGAGAAGCATGTGTGGACAGATACAAGCGAACTCATGTTTAGACAAATGTTAGTGTTTTTAGCAGAACGAAATGCTTCCCTTTCCAAAATAGATGCATGCAAGATCTCAGACTATGGCATCGTTTGATAAAAATCAACTTTATGTCTAGATTCATATCTCAACAAATCTAGACGAATTCTTTACATCAGTAGCTGCTGTTGTTTTTGCAGTTTTCATGGCTGCATATGATAAAAAGGTTTATGGATAGAAATTGATAGATATTAAGTTTGTGCCGATTACCGATCAGACTAATGGACGATATAACTCTACTGTGCATTTACAGGAGATGTTTTGGTGGAGTGGCATGTCTGTGCATAGTGATGATGATGATAATGATGATGATGATCTTTTGTTAATCAGCCCAAGTGACTCTGCTGCTCACTATATAGTTGTTCTCATTTACATACTTTTCTGTTTCAACGGAAGTAGTGTGAAAATGGATCACGGCTCATAAATACTACCTTAACCAGCAGTCATTACCAAACTGGTGTGTGGCAGATAAAATCATTATGATTTGATCACTCCATTGTCTGACAAAATGTACAGACATACAGGTCAGTGACGGCCACTGTGCTGAGAGATCGGCTAAATATCGCCACCATCAGACGATCTCTGGTAATGACAGTATGACAATTCTAATAATATCACAATACAGACAATTCCTCCAACCCTGGTAGATATTAAGCTGACAGAAGTTAGTTTGAAAGTGGAAATGATCCCAACAGTGGCCTGTATTTGTGTGTGTATTCCAGTTCAGATTTAACATGACTTTAAGTTCTGTCCTTTCTTTACTGACGCATTGTTTTAAATGGTACTTGAAAATAAAGAAGGGATAATAAATCCCACTTCCAAACCCATCATTACGCCACCCCATTGGAATCCAACATTTGGGACTTCCACAGCTCCCTTTAAAGATAAACAACTGCTGCGATGGACACTAATGAGTGTTTCATCCAAAATTGGCCATCAGGCGCCAGCGTATCTATTTCTGTCAGGAGACAGAAGAGGGAGGACGCAATCAAAAGCCGAGAGAAGCTGGGAGGGAAAACAAACACTGCATTTTGCAGCATTATTTACAAGAGGTTTGATTGGCTTCAGCTGTACTATCACCAAGAGTGCAGTCTGCCTCTGAAAGGATAATTACAGTTTGATCTGACGGTTTTTTGTTTTATTTCTACCAGAGCCCATTATGAAGACTGTAAGAGGCAAAGTGCAGGTTTGGTTTCAAAGCTGCCGTAACACATATATCAGGGAAAGCCGCAGAATAATAAATATCACCATAACAAGCTTAGCTTGATAGTTAAATATCCCTCAAAGAATGAAAGACAAAATTAAAGAAGATTAGAGATCTATCTGTAAATCAGGTAGGACATTTAAAATAGTTAAACCTGCGATAACGAATTTTTGGTCACGTTGAGGCAGCAGAAAGACATATCATCCCCTTCTGAGTTGATATGGCTAAGTTGTTAGCAACAGTATCATTCATGTTGTCATGAGTCATGTTTGTGTCCACCTGATGAATGCTAGTTGAATATTTTCTCTCTTTTAGCTCTGTTTTTGGTCTCTACAAACTAATGAGGGAAACGTTTGTCTCTTTAGCTGCTAAACGCTCCACTATGTTCACCAGCTCATCGCTGTTGGCTGTTGAGCAGAGGGTGTGCAGTTGGTTTTAAGAGCTTGTCCTGTGAAATTAGCTGTCTGTTGCAACTAAAGATGACTCTATGAGAGCGGCGAGAGTTAACCAACATAGTGACATTAGTTGCCAGAGAGCTTAACAATGAGCTGAAACTCAGCTCCATAAAGCCGAGGGGGGCTGCAGATTCAGGGTTATAATTCTCTCTACAGGCGTCACTACAGGCGACCCCTTTCACACGGTCATTTGGTACATTGTTATTATAAAAATGTTGATTATAGCCACTTTAAAAACAGACAGCTACACAACAGGTACAGTGTTAAATGGCCAAAATGGGGGGAAAACTACAACAACAAAAGCACTTCAGCTCACCTCTCCATCAGGTCCAATGGCGCTGGTGCCTTCACCATCTCCATCCACCTTCTAGACACCAAACACATAAAAGCCTCTCAGCTGACATATCATTGGAAATGTTTTATTCTATATAACCACAGGGGATGTTTAAAGTATAAGTATGTTTTAGAAAAACAGACTTTCCTAATGGTTAACATCAGTGTCAGGGATCTCAGACCCGGTGTCGTGAGCAGCTGAGAGTCTGCAGGTGTTCGTTCCAGTCAAAGACGACACCATGGGTTCATTGATTAGTTCCCCCTCTATGACAGAAGGTGTGGAAGCGTAAGTACTCTCAGCCCACCGTGTCACCAAGTTTGAGACCCCTTGAATGCTTTAAATCACGAGGGAGACACGTGATCCTCGACAGTAACCACATTATCATTCTGGAAGATGCCTGAAAATAAACAAAATAATGAAGCATGAGATTAAAGTGATTGTGAGACGTAGTTAATGTCACAGTAGCTCTGTGCTCCTGGGGAGGGATGGATAAGCTCCAGCCACATTATAATGTGTCTGCCTGTATTTTGATCAAACGTCTTTATTTGCTTCTTTGGTCAAGCTCCAGTACAAAAGAAACTATATATTTGTGAGCCATTTTCGAAAATGTGGGTCTTCCAAATACCACAAATTTAAAAACCTTGGAGAAACCTTGCCTTTCAGAAACTAGAAGAATACAAATCTGGCACCCACTGAGCATGAAGCAAGAGCCACTGGGCCATTTCTCTTCCTACCTTCTTTTTTTTCTTCTTCCTCTTCTTCTCCTTTAAAGCTTGGGCAGCTTTGTGTTCGTACACCAGGGTGGTGAGGTTGGCCACGTACTCATCCGTCTGCTGCAACAGGTAGGCCAGACGCTTGTCTTTCTTTTGATCAATTAGTTTTCGGTAGCCTTCCTCATCTTCTGCCTGAATGGGGGAAATGCAACAGGAGGTTAATTATGTTTATATTATCTTATATTACCCACAACTTGATCCTTTTAATTCAAAGCCAGTTAGTGAAGCTTTCTAGTAGTGCCAATCTGGTGTGCTTCAACGCATCAATGCGATATACCAGATCAGTACTGGTGCAAATACTAACCCTATTAAACAGACACCTATTCACATTAAATACTGTTTCCCAGTCACTGTAATGACTAGACCTCCAAAAGTCTTATAGTTGGGTGCCTCAGATCATAAATTCGGACTGTGAAAGGACCAGAAGTCCTGCACACTGTTTCCTGTTTTGGTTCTCAGACCTTTATCAAGTCAAATTCATATGAACGCACATATTCATTCTAGTTACTGACATAAAATGTTGACCTAACACATTAAAGAATATATACCTCCTCAATACTAGGAGGGAAAAAGTAGGATCGGTACATCCCTGTAGGTGCTACCAGTATTTTGTTCAGTCACAGATTTTGCTTTACTTTCACATCAGTACAGCACTGGAAGAAAGACCAGTAATTAATGTGACATAAGCAGTGCTTTGGAACAGTAATGTATTTGTACAATGTTTGTCAAGGTTTGCCGTGTGTGTCTTCCACTTTTACATACACTGACATCAGTATGATTGAAACTGATATTTCTGAAAGGTGTGGTATGATATATTTTGATTCTCGGGTCCTCACCATAAGTCTCCTCATCCTCTCCTTCTCGATCCTCTCCGTCTCCTTCTTCTGTTCCCGCTCTGTGTTGGTGTGCCAGGTGGCCACAGCTCTGGTGAGTTTCTGCATCTTTCCAGACACTGAGCGATGATACTCTTTGAAGTCCTTTGCATGCTGAAGGATACTGTTGAGATATTCCTGAAAAAACAAGCCATAATCTTGTTAAAGCATAAATACTATTTTGACAACATGGCACATTTAAGCCCTAAACCCTTAAGCGCTGTGTTGCAAGGCTCCGCTTTTTTGTCAGATTCGCATTTGCATTTCAACATGCAGGGGGGTCCGACAGGGGGGGGGTCAATCAGTTCTGGAGGTCCGACGCCTCCAGAACTGATTGAATGTGAATGTCCGCTGTGAAGAAACAGACTAATGATATCTACTTGAACGTTTTCTCTTCTTCACAGTGCAACAAATTCAGTTCAGCAATTCAGCAAGAAAAACAGTTCTAAACCCTTGAAACCAGCCCTGCTCTCTCTCTGAATTTGATTCTCAACTGTCTACTGTGGATCACCTGATGTTTCTGTCTACGCTTCTTCTCCTGCTCGAGCTTCTGCTGTTTCTCCAGCTTCTCAGTCATCCGCGCCTCCCTCAGCGTCTGCCGCTTGCTGCGTCTGTAAGCCTTCGAGTTGAGGGCCGTCTCCAGGGTCGTGTCTCGCCTCATACATGCCACCACGTCCTGTCTCAGCTGGAGATATGCAGATCAATACTGCTGAAACTGTTCATCTTAACAGCACATTTTGAACAGTAAGCAGAACTGAAAATAATACGTACAATTACAGCTTATGAGGCATCATTACATTGACATCCAATTAACAACTTGGAAGTTAATTTCGTTGCATTATGGCATTGAGGGGTTGCTGGTGAACCTCATAAGATATCAAAAATCTGGAGGTGCTCTAAAGCAAAAAACTAAATGCGATCCAACTGAACTTAAATGACTATTTTACATTGCTATTTTTATTTTATATATATGTATATATATATACACAACTGTCACTCCACTATCACTAAAAATACATAATAATGCAAAAAGAACTAATGTCATATGACTCTTTCAACCCTTTTGAACTTAAAATAGTCCATAAAGAATAAACCCAGGCCAGAAAGCCAACACCTACTGTCAATGAGGAAAGCACCTATGTGTCGTGACGCTGTGTCGATGATGATGAACTTCCTCAATGTGAGTCATTCTGGGTAAATCAATCTCCTGTGCTGCCACACTGAGCATGAAACAGAGCAACATGTACCTGCCGCTGGAAGTTGAGTAGACGCAGTGCCTTGAGCTCCACTGTGGCTTTAGTCCTCAGGTCAGGGGGCAGAGAGCCTGGCAAACTTTCCAGCTCCTGGATTCGATGTGCAATCCGAGCCTGCAATCTGAGGAACATTATGAAGACGGTGGGTCATGTCGTAACAACACCCCTGCACCATCCTCAGTCTGGATGGCAGGACCACGTCATCTCTCCCAGACACAACAAGGCCAAGGCCTGTGTGCAAGCTGTCACACTGAATTATTTAAGCCTAACTTTCTGACAACAAAGTAATAATGATTAGAAGTAAAACAGTTTAGTCATGGACAGTTTCCTTACTTCTATTAAGGCCTCAAAGTGGCATCTTAAAATGGGTTGTTTTGTCTGATCGATAGTCAATTTACAACCATCTAAACAGAACAAAGAAAAACTCACATCTGTGAAAGGGGAACCATTTTTGGTTGATGAATGACAGAAACAGTTAAGAGATTATCAAAGTCGTTGGTGATTCATTTAGTTGACTGACTAACTGATTAATGCCACATACAACAGCAGTGGGCTGAATCAGGAGTGTTATGGAGGCTACCAGTTTTTTACAAAGGATCTGAATTAGAGCTAAAGAGCTAAATTAGTATGTCGGGCTAGAACCTAAATAATCAATTCTATATTAGAAAAATCAATCTGCAATATAATGGTACATATATTATTAAATTCACAAGTAAGACATCTAAGTTGAGCCCTTAAAAAAACTAAAGAAATGTGACGTGCCTGAACGTTTGTGATCTCGCTACTATCACTTTCTGCACACACACACACACACACACACACACACACACACACACACACACACACACACACACACACACACACACACACACACACACACACACACACACA